>CM076580.1:1029149494-1029395397 GCA_034641835.2 Pinus albicaulis
AAGCCTACTTTCAAACTGAAATAAATCATTACATACATCAGCATTTGTTTGAAAAGGATGATGTAAAACATCTCTTTGTTTAATCATCATCAATGTCAAGTTTTGGATTTCATTTTCCCTGCATTAACTAAAGAAGTGTCTAGTTTTTTATGATGAGCTCTCACAATATACTCCTTTCCATCTTTAAATAAATGGTATTTGTTCTCATGGCGATGGAATATTGCTTTCCTATCATACAATTAAGGAATACCCAACACCATACCCGTTATATCAAGTGGAACAACATCTAATTTAACTATGTCAATGAAATGTGCAGTTATTGCAAAGCTTAATATGCACTTCTTTGAAACCTGTAAATTTGCATCCTTACAAATCCAACTTAGTGGATATGGTTTTGAAGGTGGAATGGTCTCAAGATTAAGTTTCTTGACCGAGTCTTCAGAGATTAAATTTTCTTGTGACCCACTGTCAAACAATGTGTCAACCTTGGTATGTTTGGAAATGACCCTCACATGAAACAGTTCAATTATCTCTTCTTCATTTGGAGCTTGTATGTGACAGTTAGATATACTAGAACATGGTTTAGTTTCAATCTCTTTCCCCTTCATGTTCCTTAGTCCCATAGCTATGATTTTTGTTTCATCTCCTGAATCTGACCCTAGGTCTTGCTCAACTATTGCAACAATTTTTCCTTTCTCCTTGGTTTTAAAACTTTCTAGTTTCAACTCTGGATGAAGTTTCCAAAAATGGTCTTCATCATGGCTAGTTTTAGAATAGTGTTTGCAAAAGATTTTTCCCTTCTCTTTTTTGATATTTTCATTTCTCTTTTTCTTCCATTTTCCTTTAAACTCATTTTCCTTAGTCTCATCTAATTTTTGTTTTCCCCTTGCCTCTAAATGTGTGTCTTGAACACAAACTTCATCTAGGCTTGTAGGGTTAAACATGAGGATAGTATGTTTTAGGTAGGTATGTAAGCCTCCTATGTACTTGAGCAAAGTGTCTTGGCTATGAAAATCTACTCCTAATAAAAGAAATATTCTCCTAAATTCTTGAGTATACACTCGTACATTTTGTCCTTTCAATTGTTTAAAAATTTTCTAGTCCATTATTGCTTTCTGCATGTAAGCTAATGGATAAAACTGTTGTTTTATTGCAGTAATGAAATTAGTCCATGATAGAATAATCCTACCATGCTTCTTGATATCCTCCTTTGTCTTGGACTCCCACCAAACAAGTGTTGCACCTTCCATTCTCAATGAAGCTAGTTGGATTTTGGTATCATCATCATGAAAATTTTGGATTCTCAAATAGACCTCCAATTGCCTAATCTAATTATCAAGCTTTCTACATTGAATTCACCATTAAACATTGAAAATTAAAACTTAACATCAAGTTTTAGAAAAGGAGTTTTACCAGCGTTCTTTGACTTGTATGGCTAATGTACTAAAGATGAAGTAGAGGATGGTGATGATGAGGTTGAGGATGGTGACTTTCCATTCCCTTCATTTCCTCTATTGCCCTTCTTTGATTTATTTTCATCATTGTGGCCTCCTGGTGATCCTTGCCCTTCCTTGTGAAGTTTGGACCTTTCTTCTTCTAGTTTCTCATTCCTTTCTTGATAAAGGAATCTAACCATTTCAGTAAAGTCAAGAAATTATTTTTTGTACACTCTTTCTTCCTCTTTGGGATCCATCTCTTAATGGATTTCTCCTTTTGCTGGAGGCATGCTTATTGCTTCTTCTGCTTCTCTTGTAGGTGAAATAGGTGGTGGAGAATGTGGAAATATTTCCCTCCTTTTTTGTTGTTCACTTTGAGAACCTCTTGCTTCCACCAATTTTCCTTCTCCTCTCTTAAGCTTGAGCCTAGTAAGCATGAAAAACCTTGCAAACAATTAAAAAAATTTGCAAATAAAAACATCAGAGATTGAACTGTAGCTCTGATACCAACATGATCTGAAAGGAGTGTATTATTTATGTTGTGCTAAGTGTCCTTTCAGTAATAAAAACATGTACAATTTGTCTCCATTTGTTTGCTTAAGGAATGAGTGTTTTAACCATGAAACATAGATGAATTAGTGAACTTTAAGCATGAAAATAAGCCTTAAAAACACTGAAAAACAGTGTATAATAGAGAAATACAATCACACATAAGTTTTACACAGTGGGCATGATGAAGCATTTCACCCCTCCTAGGCTATATCTACTGGTTCATCTCCTAATGGCATGTCCCTCTTTGTCATTATGCTCAAAATTGTAAATTACATGTGTTTACAGGCCTCTAATGGCTATTTCTTCTACACCAATGGCTCCAGAATGCTCAAATTAGTATAGGTAGATTCTTGTTTCACCAAAATTGGTCGAAAATTGACCTTCCAATGAATTTTTCCCAATGTCAGCTAGAAAAGCTCCACTAAAAGTGGAGACAGGCACTTAACTAAAGTTAAATTTAGTAAAAAGCCCTAAAATTAGGGCCATGCTCCAAATTTAATGGACCGTTAACCCTGACATTAAATATTTTGGGTGGGGTGGTCACATACCGACCCCTCGTCGTTATCTCCGCGGTCTAACAGTTGAACTACGCATATAAGTTGGGCAGAACCTAGAGTTGTAGTGGTTCCATAACTGTAGCATTTAAAACATTATAAACTGCCAATGTGACATTTTCTAACCTCCGCCAGAGTTTATATTTCATTGCTTCCGGTTAACACTTTGATGTTGCAGGTTATACACATGTGACCAATGCTTTGGGCTGCCAGTGGGTTGGGACCACTGATAGTCCCTCCCCCCAAACGTAAAATAGTTAAAAAATAAATTAATGCAGAGGTCTATAGTGGTAAGAAACACATCGTAGGTGGGCTGGTTGCAAGTCTTTGTAGTGAGCTGGAGGTCGCAGGGTTGACCCCCACTGACTCCAACAAAATTTTACAAGACCCTCCTGAGGACACATGGCAGTCTCTGCACTTGCAACGTGTCACTCATCCAACGGCTCAGAATAAATCCATCAATGGTAAAAAAAACATCTTCGTACCACTAAAATAAACATCCCACAACATGCCACATGGCATGATCTGGTTGGCTATGAGAAAATGGAATATTACCTAGAATATACCTACCGATTGTACCTACATGCTGACTGGGCATCCCAGTCACCTAATTTTTTTTGTTTGGGAAAACGGACAGAACATGATATCTTCCTCATATGACATCGCTTTTTCAAACCATTCACGACATCAGAATCACAACGACGAGACCTTTCCTGTCGCTCAGGTTCAGTCTTGTTTCGAGCACTTTCATTTTTGAGCATAACACATGATCTCCTGATCATGAGGGCTTTAAGCCTATGAGATATAATTTTATAAATACTTTTGTAAGTAAATTTTCATAGAGATATGGGACAAAATCGAGAGAAGGAAGAATGAATTACATATTTGGGAACCAAGGCCAAGATTGATATGTCGAGAGCACTCCCTATTCTACCTTACGTTTGAACAAACTTTACCTTTCTACACAAATCAAATTTTATTGTATTCCAGCACATTTTGTAAAAATTCCTTGTGAATACATCTGGGCCCAAGGTATTATCTTGATCAAAATAATATAAAAACTTTCAAAATTATTCTTCCACTATGGGCTTCATCAGCTTGTAATTATCCTCATCTGAAACTAATCAAGGAACTTGAGAAATTAAATCCTTTGTTGAGAATTCTGATGCAACACCAGTTTCTTTGTAGAGAGTTTCACAATGGTAAAAAGTTGTTATTTTTATTTTATTTATATTTGATATGAAATCCCCATTTACCTCCATTTTTTTAAACCTATTCCTCTATTCACTCATTTTTTCATTCTTATGAAAAAAACATAGGATTTATATCCCCTACTTTAAGCCATAAACTCAGTAATTTGCGTCTCCATATTTCCTCTTCCTCCTTAATCCATTTTTTCATTTCATAAAATAATTGCTCTTCCTTGGCCAACATCTCCTCTGTGATTATATTCTTGTCATTTTATTGGAATATTCCCTCCAACTGGGAACAATCCTATTCCACTCCCTTTTTTTTCACCTCTCTTATTAACATTATTTTATTACTTCGGTTAGGCCTATTATTTTCTACTCGCAAATGTAAATTGGTGAGCTAGAAATCCATCTTGAACAAACACCTGCAATGAGGGGCCCAAATTCCTCGTTATTTGACCATAAATAGTTAAATATAAAAGGGGTGGGTCCAGAATTCTCTACACATTCCAACACAAGCTTCACTTGATAATGGTCTAACCCCACCCCCCACCTCTAGGAATAATGAGAGGAAGATAGTTTTATGCACTGCTCCAACAATTCACTATCCACAAAAACCTCTCCATCCTAACCATAATGTGACATGAGCTTATTCTTTTATTGCTCTAGGAGAATATGGAAGCTCTAGGTTTGACATCGATAAGATATAATAGAGAAATTAGGTCTTGCATCTTTCAATGGAATTACAACACTACTGAAAGTTTTATCCCAATGATGAATTTTCACATTGAAGTCTCCTCCTATAATACTATTTTTATTGAGAAATCTGTCCCTTTTCATTATTAAAGGGTCCCAACATTCCACCTTTTCATAATATGCATTTTGAAAGTAAAAATTAACATTATGGAAAATATTCCCTAATTGAAAATGAACCAATCTAGTAAGGACCCAATGAGAAGACCTATAAAATAAAAAATAGATGAGGCCCATATGTTACAAATACCACTCGACACACCTATTGAACTAACAAATATTTCAGTAAATCCTTTAAAAATTGTTCTACTTGCTTCACTCTCCCCCAACTTTTATCTCTAGGAAAAGTTGGATGTGAGGATTTTCGGAGCCAATTAAAATTTTTATTTATGATCCCTTTTTTTATTTCCCACCACCCTATAGTTCTAGAAGATAATATTCATCTATTTACTATTGGTTTTGAAACCCCTAGTGGAATGGGGGCCTGTTACACTTTTCTTCCTTTGATTCTTGGGGCATTTGAAACATAGGACACTGATCATTGTCTACATGCCTTTATCATTATCCCTCTTCACATGTGCCAATTTGAACTTTTAATTGGATTTTTGTCCTTCTTTTCTTACTAATATAGTGGTTTCATACACTCTTTCTACCTCAATTTCATATCTATAGTCAACAGAAGTCTATAATATTTTCATGTATTTTCCTCCCTCAGGGGATTCAAATTATTACTCTTCCCTTCCATTTTTCTCACTTGGGACTGGTTGCACTGGGGCTTCTTCAAATTTTGATATTTTCATTTTTCCCTTACCTCTATTTCCTCCTTCTCCTCCCAAAACCTAATAATGTATTTCAATGTCTTGAATTTCTCCTTCCTATGAGACATTTTCTAAAGAAACATAGTGGTTCATACCAAGATCCTCCTTTCTAGCTTCTAGGACCAAATCCTTACCTATAAACTACCTTTGAGGAGGTGTTTTTCCCTCTTTTCCAAAATTATCAATTTTTCCCCTTCCTCCTTTTTTTGGGTTTCCATTGCCCTCCATCCTCCAAATTATTCTGACCTTATTCCTTCTTAGGGAAGTTGTTGGAAAAATTCCCACATCCATGACACTTTCTTACACTTGAAAGGTATCTTGTCATAATCCACTAGTTGAATGAAAGACTAATTATCCAAGGAAAGTTGAATCACTTTAGGAAGTCCCTTCTCAATATCTACACCCACACATATCCTTTCACAAGCATACATGGAATCCTTTGGTTCCACTTTGTCCATATATTTACTCAGGGTATTATCAATGTTTTGTAATGTATCCTCATTCCAAAAATGCAGGGGCAGGTGTGGAAGTTTTACCCACATTGGAACAATGAAGGGAACATAATTTTATAGATTGAAATAAATAGTTCAACATTCTAAGTGAATCCATTGAGCTCATAAGGAGTTGTTGGAAATACTGAGGGGGGGGGGGGGGTGGGGTGAATGAGTATTTCTTTTACATTTTTTACTTTACCAATTTAGATCACTTATAAACAAAAAACAAAATAAACAATATAGAATAAATAATTTTATTAATAAAAAATAGCAAGGACTCAAATCCTCTTTAAAAAAAAATCCCAAGCTCCAACGTGTAAAATTTTTTTCTCTAGGGCTCCAACCCTAAGGATGCCATTCAAAAAATCAAATCAATAAGGAAGAATTGTAGGGCTTCAACCCTAGCTAAAGATACCAATCTTCTATCCATCGAGCTCCAACCTGTACTTTTTCCAAGAAGCAACTTGGTATTCTTGATTACTCCAATCCTCTAGGCTTCCAACCCTCTCAACTGGTTCAGGCTCCAACCTATTATGCTTGAGGACTCCTATCCTTTAGGGCTCCATCCCTCTGCTTTAGATCCTTAATATGAATTGAATAACTTTTCAAAACTTCTAATGTCTTATGCAACAAGCCCTAGAAATAAATTAAGTTTTCCTTCAAAAATGTTGTTCCTTAGCTTTTTTGGGTGTGTGTTATATTATTTCCATGACTAGCTCCACCTGTGGACCTACCTAGGGTTTTGTGTAGGGTTTAGCACATGGTTTTGGGCATGCTCATTTCCTTTCCATGGTATTTTGTAGATCCGGTAAAGGGAACTGCGGTTATGTTCTAATCCAGGGTTAATGTATTGGGGTTTATGAATGATTCAACATGTTTATATATGTATTGTAACATTGAAAGGAATATAATGAAAAATCAAGCTAGTAGTCCCAGTTTTGGGATCTAGGGGAAAACCTCTGTGTATATATATTTTATTTTTTATGCTCTCGCTAATTTTTATTTTATGTTTTAAGAGTTCGTTTGCAGATAATTTTTGTACAGGGTTAAAACTTACATTTGGTATCAAAGTTATTTTAGCTTCAAGGGGACGCCTTTGCTACTGAGTGGTTTTTCTCAAGCCTGTGGTAGACCCTATTAAGTGTGAGATTTGCGAGATCAATTCTTGCTATGAAAAAAACATGGCAAGCAATGAAAAGATAGAGATCGAGAAATTTAATGGCCATAGTTTTAAGTTATGGAAGCTCGAGATGGAAAATCTACTGGTGGATAAAGATCAATAGATCGTGGTAGATCCGGGTATTAAACAAAGGGAAATATCATATGAATACTGGGTGAAGTTGGATCAAAAAGAAAAGAGCACAATATGGTTGTGTATATTATATTCAGTATTGTTGAATGTATCTGGGGAAGCTACGATGAAGGCTTTTTGGTACAAGTTAGGGACTTTGTACAAATCTAAGTCTCTTGTGAACAAATTATTTTTACGGAAAAAGCTATATAACCTAAGGAGGAAGGGTGGAGACTCGATGAGAGATCATCTAAATGAGTTAAATACTATGGTAAGTCAATTTTTATCTATTGATATTAAAATATCAGATGAAGATAAGTGCATCAGTTTGTTTTGTTCTCTATAGGATTCATGGGATAGTTTGGTTGTTGCAATAGGTAGTAATACAACTACCTTGAATTTTGATGAAAATGTCACAGCCTTGTTTTCAGACAAAATGAGACGAAAAAATATGGAGGGTCATAATGGATATGCCTTGTAATGTATGATGATGGTCTGAGAATAGAAATAAAAATAAGTTCTCGAGTGGGAGATATAAATATAGGGGGGGATCTAAATCTTCGAGAAATCCTATAAAGGTTTGCTGGAAATGCGGAAAGGAAGGGAACTTAAAAAAGGGTTGTAGATCTAAAGATCCTGATAAAGGAAAGGGATCTGATGATGCTCCTTCTGCAGAGGTGAAACCACCTAAAATTAGGGTGGGGATGTGTACTTGGATTCTTCCTCAAATAAACATGTATATCATGAGTCATGGTTTATTGACTCAGGTGCATCCTTTCACTTCACTCCCCATATGGAGTTGTCCTACGAATATGAGAAGTATGATGGTGGTGATGTCTTCTCAGGGGATGATAGGAAGGCTAGAATTGTCAGATATAGAAAATTCAAGTTGAAGTTGCAAGGTGGAAGGATTAGAACACTTCCTAGTGTTATTCATATTCCTGCATTAGCCAAAAATATGATTTCTGTAAGAAATATGGATGATGCAAGTGTAAAAACATTATTCGAGAAATATAACTACAAGATGGCTTAGGGAGGACTCATATTGATGTGGAAATTTTGGATTGGAACTCCGTACAAGATTATGGGTAGCACTGTTATTGATGGGTGCAAAATTTTTGTGGTTCCTAAAAGTGGAGTAGAAAGCCTAGTGGTATTTGGAGAAAATACCATGTTATGGAATCAAAGGCTTCGACATATTGGAGAGAAGGGCCTTTGAATACTGAATGGTAATAGTATGGTAGAAGGTGTGTCTAATTTATCTCTAGATTTAAATTTCTATGAACATTGAGTATATGGGAAGAAGAATTGGGTGAGTTTGCCTTCTAGTGCTAAGAGGGTGAACAAGATATTAGAGCTTGTGCACAATGATGTGTTTGGACCTTTGTCAATTCCATCACTGGGTAAGTCTATTTACTATGTGTAATTTATAGATTACTTATCAAGGAATACATGGATATATTTCATGAGGAAGAAATATGAGTTCTTTGACAGATTTAAAGAATTTAAGGCTCTGGTAGAAAGCCAGACGGAGGAGAAGATAATGGTGGAGAGTTCCGCAAGAACAAATTTTAGGAGTTTTGTAAGAAGTGTGGTATAGCACAACAAAACACTACTCCATACACACCTCAGCAAAATGGAGTTGCAGAAATAATGAATAGGATGTTGATGGAAAAGGAAAGAAGCATGCTCAGTGGTATTGGGTTAGGATAGGAATTCTAGGCAGAGGTAGTGGAGACCACATGTTACCTGGGTAATAGATCACCTTCATTAGCGTTGGAGGATAAGACTCCACATGAGGTATGGACTCGTAAGAAACCCTCTCTCTCACATCTGTGGGTATTTGGATGTGATGCATATGTACATGTTATAAAGGAGAAAATAACCAAGTTGGATGCTAAATATGAGAGGTGCATCTTTATTGGGTATAAGGATGTTTTAAAAGGTTATAAGCTTTGGAACCCAGAAACAAGGAAGGTTGTGTACAACCAATATGTGGTGTTTCAAGAGGTAAAATATGTCAGTAAACATGAAGTCCTACCAAAGGAACCTGAGAAGATAGAGTTTGAGATAAAGGAGGAATAATTAGAGTTTACAGGAAAAATTATTTAGAGGAGGAAGAGCCACAAACTCTAGTTGTGAGAAGCTAAATTTGAGAAAGAAGGCAGCGAGAAAGGCATAGTCCATCTTCTTTTTGTTCAAAATTTTATTTATCTATCATTGATGATGATCCCAGAACTATCAGGGAGGCGGTGGATTTAGAGGATGGAAAACTCTGGAAGGAGGCAATGGTTGATGAAATGGAATCCTTTCAGAAAAATGAGGCATGGTATCTGGTGGAGTTACCGACTGGAAGGAAACCCATTGGAGGAAAATGGGTTCTTAAGAAAAAGATGAATGTAGAAGGCAAGGTGGTGAAATACAAATCTCGGTTGGTAGAAAAAGGTTATTCCCAGGTGTTGGGAATTTATTTTGGTGATATTCTTTCTCTTGTTTCCAAGGTAACTTCTATTATATTAATTTTACCTGTTGCTATTGTACTTTTGAGGTAGAACAGATGGATGTGAAGACAAAATTTCTTCATGGGGACCTAGAAGAGGAGATATACATGAAGCATCCTGAAGGATTTGCGGTGAAGGGTAAGAAAAAACTGGTATGCAGTTTAAAAAAGTCTTTGTATGGCTTAAAATAGTCACCAAGGATGTGGTATCAGAAATTTGATACATATATACGGGGACTTGGCTTTACCAGAAGCAAAGAGGATCACCGTGTGTATTTTAAATTAGTTGGTGACCGCGTTATTTATTTGGTCTTGTATGTGGATGATATGTTGCTCGTTGGAAATTACAAAGAAATTATCTAGGATTTGAAGACCCAATTGTTCTCCAAATTCAACGTGAAGGATATTGGCAATGCAAACTATATTTTGGGCATGGGAATTAAACAAGATAGAGAAAATATGAAGGTATGGTTAAAATAGAGGAAGTATGTTGAGACAATATTGCAGAGGTTAAATATGCAGGATAATAAACTGATGAAGGTTCCTATTCCTGTAGGTGTAAAGGTATCTGCTGAACAATGTCCCAAGACACAAGAAGAAGAAGAGGACATGTCTCGTGTTCCATATGCAAGTGAAGTGGGTAGCTTGAGGCATGCAATGGTCTGTACTAGACTAGCTATTGCATATGAAATGGGGGTATTGAGAAATTTTATGGAAAAACTAGGGAAGGAGCATTGGACAAGAGTGAAGCAGGTTTTTAGATATTTGCATGGCACTAGTGATTATGGTCTGTGCTACCAAGGAAGACCAGGATTAGACAGAGTTTTGGACATCTATGGATTTGCTGATGCAGGCCGGGTTGGAGATCTAGATCAAACAAGATATAGAAGTGGGTATGTTTTTAGCATATTTGGAGGTGCAGTCAGTTGGATGAGTAAAATAATGTCTGTAGTGGCTCTTTCAACTAGAGAGGAATAATATATGGCAGCCACTCATGCAAGAAAGGAAGTAGTTTGGTTGTAGAGATTGTGTTCAAGTATGGGGTTGGTGAAACGATCTATAAGGATAGAATTTGATAGCCAAAGTGAAATTTTCTTGGCTAAGAAACTTGCTTATCATTCGAAGACAAAGCACAATGATGTTCAATATCACTTTTTGAGAGATATGGTTGAGGATAAAAAGGTTTTGCTGGTAAAGGTGGACACTTTCAAGAATATTGCAGATGCATTGAAAAAGTTTTTGAGCACTGAGAATTTATCTGGGTGTATAGAAACAATGGTCATTGTAGGGTTGGACCAATGAATAAGCTCTCCTGTGGCCCCCGATGGAAAGAAGAAAACAAGTGGGAGAATGTTGGGTGTGTGTTATATTCTTTCCATGACTAGCTTCACATGCAAAGTGGGAGATAAGGAAGGTTGTGTACAACCGAGATGTGGTGTTTATAGAGGTGAAATATGTTATTAAACATGAAGTCCTACCAAAGTAACATGATAAGATAGAGTTTGAGCTAAAGGAGGAAGAATCAGACTCTACAACATAACAAGATTTAGAAGAGCAAGAGCCACAAAGTCCGGCTGTGAGAAGATCAGTTTGAGAAGGAAGGCAACCAGAAAGGTATAGTCAATCTACTTTCTAGTCAAATTTTTCTTTATCTATCTTTGATGATGATCCAAAAACTATCAAGGAGGCAGTGGATTCAAAGGATGGAAAAATCTCGAAGGAGGCCATGGTTGATGAAATGGAATCCTTGCACAAAAATGAGGCATGAAATCTAGTGGATTTTTCAGCTGGAAGGAAACCCATTGGAAAAAAATGGGGTGTTTGTATGGGTGGGGGTAGCCCCCTTGCACGGGGTCTGGGGCAGGACCCCTGGAATTTTTTTTAGACCTTATATTAGGTGGGCGAACCTACCTATGGTTTTGTGCATTGGTTTAGAACATGGTTTTGGGGCATGATGGTTTTCTGTCTATGGTATTTTATAGATACGATCAAGAGAACTACATTTATGGTCTGATCCAAGGTTAATGGGTTGGGGTTTATGAATGCTTCATAATGCATATATATGTATTATTGAAAGGAATATAATTAAAAATCAAGTTGGTAGTCCCGATTTTGGGATCTAGGGGAAACCTATGTGTATATTTTTTTTACGTTTCATGCTCTTGCTATTGTTTATTTTCTGTTTCAAGAGGTCGTTTGCAGATAGTTTATGTATAGGGTTAAAACCACGATGGAGGGAAACCTACATAGCCGAGTTGTAGACTACAAGAGGATTCAAATTCAGGATTTTAGGCTTGTATAAGGCCGAGTTAGAAACTTCAAAAGAGCTGAATTATGAAATTTTTACAGAACTAAAACATTACCCACGGGTCTAATTCATTATCCAGACTCCATAAAATAGATTCAAATATGCTTCAGATATGTCTTATTCTTCCTTGATTTAGAATCAAAATATTATATTGTGCTTTCATCGAATTCTTGGTCGGCTTCATGTTTTGAATCGTAGAATTTAGTTTGATATATATAGTTGTTCAACTATTGGAAAGGACGTGACTATTGGAGAAATTGAGCCGACCAACAGTAAGGAGGTGACCTGAAATATATATATATATATATATATATATATATATATATATATATATATATATATATATATATATATATATATATATATATATATATATATATATATATATATATATATATATATATATATATATATATATACATACATACATACACACACACACACACACACACACACATATATATATATACTGTGATTTTTTAGCTTGGGTTTAATAAATATCAAACAACCTTAACATGTTATTTAAAACAAGGTTGACATATATACATCACGTAGAAGATGCAACTCCTTGCATTCTGTAATATATTTATAAACAATTACTTCCCAGAATTACCATAACTAATTGCACCTATATTCCCACTTATGGTTTCTTGCTTTGGTCATCTTGTTCCTTCATTTTTTTAAACTATTTTTTTTGTTTTATCAAATATTTTTATTGGTTCCAATTTTTCTACATTTCCAATTAACCATCTTCTTATCAACTTTAATGTTTTTTTTCCTATCTGTATATTTTTAACTTTTCTACAAGTGGCGGGATATTTATATAGTCTAGGTCATGGTAGATTATAATGGTGGTTGTCAGAATGCTATTATTATTTCAATGATCTAAAGTAAAATCATATCAATTTAACCTAATTTTGACTTATTGGATTCAATTTGGTTTTATAGTACTAGGGCTAATTTCCTTCATATATGTACTTAGCGAAACATTCAAGATTTCATCATTCTTCATCTATACCAAGTTTTTATGGGAAATCTAGGGCTATATTTTACGTATTTTGCATAAACAACATATACATCATGTGGCATGAACAAAGGCATATCTAGGGAAAGTTACCTAGGATGCAATTTTAATGACGTTAATGGCAACTTTTTCCAACAATCTCCCCCTTTGTCATTGATGGAAATACTATCCTTTTTCAGCATTTTCTCCCCCTTTGAGATCAATGGAAAACTCTTCATATGATGCCCCCCCTATAATTGTATCACTCCTTCCTACCATTATATTTCTCCCCCTATCTTCATCAAGGATAACTCTCCACGATAAGTATGTTGCTCCCCCTATAATGATGATGGTCTTCTTGTGATAGATCTACTTCTGTTGACCTAAATTTTGACATGTGCTCCCCCTAAAAATATGCATGATATGACCTTAAATTGATAAACAAGTCTGTCCACAATGTCTCTCTCAAATAATCCTCTTGACAATGGTTTTTTCTCAGTTTTTGGATGCATTAGATGTGGAATTTGTTTTCTTGGAAGTTGAAACAATACATTTGTGACATCCATTTGATTTGAAAGCATTGTAATGAACCAATAGAGATGAAGATGATGATATATTAGATATCCATTTGTGGTCATAATTTGCAACAATGGTTTCTTCCTTTAACACCTGGAATCCCAATTTATCTCTATATAGTGCCGCCTTAGATAATACAACCGTTTAGGAGAAATAAAATGTTTATTTTAGAATAAATATTTCTGACACTCTATCTTCACAAAGATCCATTGATTCCTACTGCTAGTCAAAAAACTTAAAACACGTTTTTTCTTTCTTTTAAAACTCCCGTTGGGTTTATTCCTGGAGCACCGTTATCAACATTACAGTGACTACAATATTCAATTCTATTCTTAGAAACCACTTTCAAATAGGTGACTTATGGTCAATAAATATAATTTACAAAAAAATGGACCATTTAGTAGGAGATTCATATCACAAAATTAATTACCCAAGCATAATGATCTATGTAACATTCCTGAGTTGATATTTTCCATCAATGCCACTGTCATCCAACTTTTCAACACCATTGCATTTAGATGAAATGGTGAAAGGTTGTGCCTCACTATTTCTATTTTGTAAGTGGCTAGCATCAGCCTAAGCTATAGTTGACTCTGATTGTATAACATTCTCCTTTCTATAGTCCTTTTGATGAGCCATCTTTTCCTTGTGTTCTTGTAAAAGTTTCTGCAAGTTATCTTCACTAGAAAATTTTGATATAGAATCTATGACCACCTTTCAAATTATTTCTACAATTTTTTGTAATGCTTCAATTATGTTATATGTTGCCAAATTCTCTTTGTTATGTTCTGAACAAAACAATGCAAGATTTTTTCCCATATATATTTACTTGTTTGAAGGATTCCTCTATTTGATTCTACAATTTACCTATTCTCATATAATATCCTTGTGTCAATACTTTTAACTTTTCCTTTGAAGAAATAACAACATAATTATTTTCCTTATTTCTCTAGCATTAAAGGCCTTCTTTGCTGCTCCAAAATTTAGTAAATCTAGAGGAAACTCACTTTGATCAGCTAATATTTCATCAGCAACAAGGATTAATGCTTTGAGTATTCAAGGCACATTCAATGTTTTCTTTTTCTGGTGCAACCTGTTTCTTCCTCCAAAATTATGTGACTCTTTTTCCCTTCTTGATTGATGATTCTTCAGATTATTTAGGAACCCATTTAAATTTGCAATCCTGAACTATATGTCCAACATTATGACAGTTGAAGAATTACGTCTTATACATGAATGATGGAGCATAATTTTTGTAGGTGTTCCCACTTGAGTAAATCCTTGCAAATTTACTTCTAGGAAATGGATTGGAGTCCTCCTTCTTGCTATATGCTATGCAATCCCTTGCCATGTGCCCAAAATTTGTACAAGAATAAAAATAACCCAAGAAAATAGTTTGATACCTGGCTTGATGGGTTTGTGTACTTATGAAATTGTTCTGCCTTGGGATTCCTTCATTATATTCATTGTTGCCTTCATCAACCTACATTCTTGGAGTAAAGGTTCTTTGAATTGTATTTTGACTCCTTTCCTTGCTTTTGCTGGAGATGTGGGTGCAACTTTCAAGCTTATCTATCTTCCTTTCCTTTGATGTATTAGGGTTAGCACTATTTTTTCTAGAAGGCTCACCTACATACCCAAGATCATATTTATCAAGAATGGAGCTTTGATGACTTAGGATGTCATCCAACATTTGTGAAATCCTTAGATTCTTATTAAAATTATCAACTTCTTTTCTTAAAGTAATAATTTATTCCTTCATCTTATCAAATTATTCATCCTTCTTTTCTAGTTGGCTCTCCATTTCTTCCATTATTTTTTTTGCTTCACGGGTTTCATTTTTTAGAGATATGATATTTGATTTAAGTAGGAAAATTTATTCATCCCTTTATTTTAGTTGACATTCCATAGCCCTTTTCTCTTCCTCTAATTCATCACAATGAGCTTTTAGGGTGGTGACTTATTTTTTATATTGACCAATTTTTGTCTCTAATTTACTCAAGTCCTCATGTATTTGTTCAATATGGCTTGACAAAATTTCTTCCCTTTTCTTTGATTTATCCAACTCATTTTTCATGGATATGACTTCTTCATGATGTATTTTTTTGTTTTGATGAAATTTCTCCTTTAGCTTGGTGAGCTCCTCATCTATTTCTTGTACTTGAAGGTTGAAAAAGTCAACTTCCTTCCTTGTATTTTCAATGTCATGGTGACCATCTCGTGATTTATTCTTGAGATCTTCATTTTCCTTCTTCAAACTACTTATCTCTTCCAGGGAAACTACAAGTTTTGTATTAAGATCTATTTCAACTTCTACTTCAAGAATTTCTTCATCATCATCTTCCTTTATACAATCTGTCCCTTCATTTTTTCTTTCATTTTTCTTCATTGGTTCATCTTGATTCTCATTTTCATCATCTTTTGGATCAAAGGTTATTACTAATAGTCCTTTAGAGTGAAGATATTAAATATTTTCCCAAATCTCTTTTGTTGATGAACATTTCTCCACTTTGACCTTTATATTAATTGGTAGCCCACTCAAGCTTTATTTTATTGATATTTTATTATGTTCCTTGGACTCTTCTTCTTCCATTGTGCTTCTAGTAATCAATGATTCCCAAAATTCAAAACCTTGTGCCATTAATACAATTCTTCATTATTGTTTTCCATATTTCAAAGTTTCCATTAAACAATGAAGCTTTCTCAATTTGATTATCCATTTAGGAGGTGACACCTTTGAATAGTTTGCAAGCCTTATTCCTTGAATTTTCCAATTGTGTTCTAAGGATATACCTTCTAGCTATTAGGATGTGAGTGAAGGTACTGTCTCTGATACCTATTGTTTGAAATACTCAGAGGGGCGATGAATCGATATTTATTTTACAATTGTTACTTTACTAATTTAGATCACTTATAAATATAACAAAAAATGAAAAATATAGAATAAATAATTTTATTAATAAAAAATAGTGAGGAATCCAATCCTCTTTACAACAAATCATAAGCCCCAAATTGTACAAAAATTTGTTCTAGGGATCCAACACTAAGGACACCATTCCAAAAATCAAATAAAAAAATAAGAATTGTAGGGCTTCAACCCTAGCTAAAGACACCAATCTTCAATCCACGAGGCTTCAACTTGTACTTTTTCTAAGAACCAACTTGACCTTATTGAAGACTCCAATCCTCTAGGCCTCCAACCCTTTCCACTAGTTCAGGATCCAACCAATTCTTCTTGAGGACTCCTATCCTCTATGGCTCCGACCCTCTACTTCAAATATTGAATATGTATTGAATATATTTTCAAGGCTTCCAATATCTTATGCAACAAGCCTTGGAAATAACTTCAAGTTTTCCTTCAACAATGTCATTTATTAGCTCATCAATGAAAATTTTATCATCCACATAACGTGTATTAACAAATATTCATGATACCCAAGACAACTTCTGCAAGGTTAGTCCATGGGGGATTCAATCATGCATCAAGGTCTCCAAGGTTGCCTCTAATATCAGATTCTATATTTCTTCCAAATGTCTTAAATACTGTCTTAAGGTGTTAATGATTTTCCCCAACAAATTTCCAAGATAACAAAGTATTTTAGATGACCCTCCAAGATATGATCCAAATCCTCATGAATGCTTCTAAAATAATTATCGCAAAAGGTATTCAAGATGCTTTCCAAACAAGTCTTTAAACACTTCAGAAAAAAACTTCTATGGTTCTTCAATATACCAACCTCAAAATGCACAAAGAATCAACTCTAAGTAGTCTTCAAAGGTCTGAAACAATTTTACTAGAAGATGTTCCACCACTGCCTTCAATGTTTCCCTAATAGTGATTTAAAATGTCTGAAATTAAACATACACAATTGTAAATGTCAAGGAGTGTCATAGGGTTTAGTCCAAATCATCTCCAAGGAAGGCTACAAGTCTAGTGTAATAATTTCTTCAAAAGGATTTCATTGTTGTTCCAGGATGGCCTCAAGGAGAATAATGTCTTCAAGGTCAAACCTCATTAATAGATCTTCTCCAAGACCTGCCTTAATATCAACATATGCACACAAGGAATGCTTCACAAATCTCCAAAACCGAGGTTAAAAAGTGTATTAAGGTTTTCCATAAGAGCTTAATACGACTACTGGAAATAACCCATGGAAGACTGAATTTATGGACAAGTTTGTTCTTAACACAAGCCCATAATTGTTTACAATTGCTTGCAGAGGGGTTAAAATGATAGACTTCCACACACTAAATTTTGTTGGTCACAGAGTCGAGTTGTAGACTTCAAGAGGAGTCAAATTTAGGATTTTATCCAGGCTGAATTATAGGCTTGTAGAAGGGTGAGTTGTAGAATTCAAAAGAGATGAATTATGTACTTTTTACAGAGTCAAAACCTTACCCACAAATCCAAAATAAATTCATTGTCTAGACTCCAGAAAAGTGATTCAAATATGCTTCATATATGTCTTCTTCTTCCTTTCTTCAGAATCGAAACCTTCTATTGTTCTTTCATTGAATTCTTGGCTGAGTTCGTGTTCTGAAGTGAATAATATAGCTTGATATATATTGTTGTTCGACTATTGGAAAGGACGTGATTGTTGGAGAAATTGAGATGACAAACAGTAAGAAGGCAACCTGAATATATATATATATATATATATATATATATATATATATATATATATATGTATGTATGTATGTATGTATATATTAATGTGGTTTTGTAGCTCGGGTTTAAGAAATAGCAGACAACCTTAACATGTTCTTTAACTCTGTAATATCCCAAAATGAAATAATGCATTGATAAACAAACACAATATTTGAAACTACAGATTATGTACACATAAGTGATTAACAACATAGAAATATACATAATAGTTGAGCCATTTTATTCATAGGAGATGGATTCAGTTACAACAGTGTACAAAATAGAGGTACTCCATCCAAAGAAGTGGCCTACAATGACCTCGTAAACATGTCAAGGCAGGCACTACGTAACTGGAGAGCTACTGGAAGCAATACTGCACCGTCCCTTCAACTGATGATGATCTTACAGCTACTGGCTGAAAGTGAAATTCATATCTATGGAGCTTGGGAGCTATGATGATGCTAAGATTCTAGATCTAGGCACTATGATGGAAACCCAAGATAATACAGAAAGGAAATTCCAAATCTATGAGATTGGAAATTCACCCTCCTAGGGTTTGATCCCTTGACTGCTGAGTTATGCAAATTTGAAGCTAGATATGATAAAAATATGGATGCAATATGTGATATAAACATATCTAAGCTTGAAGGGTCGATCCCTTCTTCAGATCTCCAAGACAAAAGCTTGAGATCTTGCTTCTTCTTCCTCCTCCTCAAAATGTAGCTGCTGAATATGCAGCTGCTGGAGAAACTGCATTGTATAAGAGGGAGAGACTCAATGCTACTGATATATGCTGCAAATAAGTTCCAGGATGATGGAAACAATGATGGAAAGGTGAGCGAATGATCCCTCACATGATTCCTAGCTGAAGTGATAGAAACATCCTTCCTCATCTAGATATGTAATGATGGACTGTGCAATCCTTGATGGGACTACTACTGATAGGACGTGAATAATTTTTGGCCTGATGCTAGATCTGAAATTATTCTCCTGGAATATTGATCATGAAGTACAAGGTGACAGGAAAAATCCTTCACCGGTTCCTCAGCTTGAAATATTGAAGACAACCTCCTCCTCTCAAACCCTTCTTTAGAAATGTGTAATCTATGAATTTATGTGTTCTTCAGAGAGTAGGAATAGTGTGGCATGAATGCCTGATGATGAATAGTAGCTCAGAATACCTTCCCAGAGTAGGCACTCGAAGTCCCCTGTAGGTAAGGGTGGGATTCCCACTCAGGAACACCCTGTGCTAAACAACACTACAAACTTAGCTAAACAACATAAGCATGCATAGAAATTTTCTAAGACAGATCCATATCTAAACATGTAAATTAAATGAATAATCCAAGACTACCTTCTACCTTGCCTTCATCTTTCTTATATGTAAAGTGAGCTTTCCCAAGTCCTGGCCCACCTCTAAACTGCGTTGTAGATGTGGACATAAGTCTCCATGATTAACTGCATTGTCTCTCCATGTCCTCCATCATGTTTGCATTAAATGATCAATCTCTCAATTATGTGTGCACTAGTGCACCACTTCCTCCATCAGCTCATCATGAATGCTCTATGATCTTACATTTGATCCCCTCAATGAACTTAGTTGGTTGCTTCAACCTCCATGATCTTTCTCATAAATGAGACATGATCTCCACTCCTCTATCATTAATGAGATGCTCCACTACCCCATTATGTAGATCTAGGTCTAATTAATCGACATTCACACATCAAAAGTGGATCTTATTCATATTTGAGGATTATGGGTCCCTCCACACTTTAATTTACTTGATTAATTAAAATTATTAAGAAATCTAATATTCCAATTTCCTTAGGGAAAATTTGTAATATTATAGTCCTCCCCACCAAAATGTTGCTTGTCCTCAAGCAACTGAAAAAGTAGATGAAAAATCTGTCTATCCCCTTCCAAATGGCATCCTCATAAGGAAGGCCTACCCATATGCTACAATGTGTTATGCATGTTTGGTTCCAAATTTGTCTCTCTAGAATGCATAGAGTGACCTCCAACTACGTAGTTAGATGTCCATCATCCTCAAAGAAGTACCGAGTGACAACCATATGCTGTCCAAAATAATCATTAATACATGAGATACATAAAATAAAGTGGTTCTTCTCACTAAGGAAAAGTCCCATCTCACAAAACATTTCTTCATGTTGTGCTTCATGAAGTAGATTGAGCATTGGCATGCCCTCATCCTTAGCCCTGTTGGCCTTGTTGGATCCAAGGATCATTCCAACGTTGTGCAAAAGAAGAAATAGAGACATATGGGTAGACAAAATTGTCAAACCATATTCTTCCCATAGTAACCACCGGACTAAGGCCTCTTGCTACCATCCTCCATCTTCATTATGCGAGCTAGTCAAGCCAAACTCTCCTAAAAGTAACCAAAGCAACAAGAGATATTGCTACCTCTTCACCTTCTCATGTGCATCATGGAGTAAAAACATACTGATAGACATGTGGAATGTCACATCATCCCAAAACAAACAAACCCCATTATTACACATCGTGAGAGTAGCATGTCAAGTTCTACAGACATTGGAGATGTCATGTGATGGCCAAACTCTCTCAGCAACAACCAAATTAAACATGCCTTTTTATTTTTCATTCTTCAAGTGATGTGCAAGTCATGAATCAGAAAAATATGAACTATTGGGTGGTAACCATACTCACCCAAGAGCAGCCAGCGTAGCCATGCCTCCTTCTTCATTACATGAGTGTTATATAAGGCATGTGTCAAAGAAATATGAGCTTCTGGGTAGTAACCATACTCACCCAAGAGAAACCAACATAACCAGGCTTCTTGTTGGCCTATGTCATATATCTGCAAGTGTTCATGCAACCCCTTGCTTATCATCCTCACCCACTCATCCCAATGTGGATGATGAATGATGTTTTGCATAAACATGGTATCCTCCCATTGTAGAATACCATCCTCCTCAAACTAACGAAGAAATTTGCATTCCATGACATGTTGAAGTGCACCTCCAAAGAGATCTATCCATGAGATCTTCTTCTCATCAATGGACCTAAAAACCCCATAAGGTTTTGAATATGATGTAGGCAGAATTTTCTCTTTGAGCTATGAGAGGCTCATTGAGAAAGAGTCATCTTGAAAGGGGAAAAGATTTCCATTAGGGGAATTTTGAGGTCTAAAGTGGGCCTCCTAAGAAAAATGTACAACAAAATTAAACTTTATAATAACCAATAGGATTCAAGATGATGATGTCAACCATGGGGGATGATTCACCATTTTTGGAGTAAAAACATAAAAAAATTAAAAAATAATAAAATAATAAAACTACTTTTTCAACTCATATTTTCAACTTATCTCCCTAAGGTTTTACTCAAATTTCGATCAGGAGTACTAGTTGGATGAAAAATTTAATTCCTCATCCAAGGAGTACCCATTTTGCATACTTTCGATAGACCCTTCTTCACGAAAAATGATAAATACATGAAAAAACGTGTTTGCAATCATGTTTTTCATGTATTTCTCACTTTTCATGTATAAATTTCCATCAAAAGTATGCAACATGGGTACTCCTTGGATGAGAAATCAAATTATGCATCCAATGAGTGTTTCTGCTCGAAATTTGAGTAAACCAATTTGGAGATAAGTTGAAAATACGAGTTGAAAAAATAGTTTAAAATACGAGTTGAAAAAATATTTTTTATTTCTTTCCCTCTAAAATTTGATGATGTAATCAAATATTATTTTATTATTTCCACTATTATTTTATAATTTCCTTAGGAGGCCCATTTTAGACCTCAAAATTCCCCTAATGCCATCTCAATATGTCTACCATCTATCATCTTTTTCTCCATTGTCTCATGAGTGAAGCTGCCATTGGATTGCTCCCATAAGGAGTTGGTCCTCTTCTCATCATTGCTACTTATAGATAGTGCTGCTGATCTCCATGTTGGTGCATCTACTGTCTCATGGCAAGGCACAATGCAGAACTCATGTCCTGGCATTGCACTGAATAGGCTCATGCTCGTCCCATCTTCTGAAACTCCACATTTCAACTCAAAGGGTTGAATGAAGTTCAACAATGATGAAGTGGGATAGCTCTTCATCTCCTCCTTGATCAAATCAAGGGTCCTCTGCGCAGTGATATGTTGTTGCTTCAAATCAGCATGTTTTTTTAATCCTTGGTCATGCAATGGCATGTTCTCACAAGTCTCAATATGAGGTACTAAAACAATATGAGATGAAAGTGGGTGCATACCTTAGATCAATTGATACTCAGAAACATCTTGCAAAGTTACAAGAGTTTCTTCAACCAATGCAATGGTATTTCCAACTGCTGGTGAGAGTGATGGCTGCTCTTCTATAAGTGTACTAGCATTGGAAACTTCCTCCTCTTCTTCATGCTTCCCCTGAATAATGCATGAGATTATAAATGTCAAGACTCTAAGAATACCTTGCAAAGATGCAAGTGTATTACCTCTTGATGTGAGTACTTTTGCAGTTTGTGGTGTATGTAGTGATGCTTTGTGAAACATTTCTGATTTTCTTTTATCAAATTCCTTCCTTAACTTTCGGAAGAAATTTTAATACTTATTCACCTTTGCATTCTTCATGTGACCCAACCACCAATTATTGGCTTCACCTTGAAGATGAAGTGTTGCAATCTGAACAACCTCTCTTTCAGCTACATGATGTAGGCATAAGAATGAATATAACTCCTTCCTCCAAGCCTTTACAGTGCTTGAGGAAGATCCATCAAATGTAGGAAAACAAAACCTATTGTGCCTCTTTCTTCTAGTGCTGCTGTAGGATCTTACTTCTTCTTTGAGTTTGAAAAACTGCTGGAGAGTTAGATTCTCCTTGAATGCTCTAGATTGTGCTTTGTACTCTTCAAGATATAGGTTGAGATTCTTATGAGTCTCAGGCTCCATGCTTCTTCTATCTTCATCTCTATACCATTCACCTTCTTCAAAGAAAGAGGGAATAGTAGATATTTGTGGAGCTTTATGCATCTCCAGTCTTCTTTGCTGTTGATAGGAAGTGTTTAGACTTTCCTCATTCTGAATCCTTCTAGAGGTTTCTCTTGCCTTTCTCTCCTCATTTTATTGATCTCCTTGGAGAGATCCTTCATAGTTCTAAAGGGAGATGTGGAAAAAATTAATCTCTCCATAGTAGATATATACTATTTGTTTTTCTTATGATGTCAATAATGTCCACAAGCTGAGCCAAAGATCATGCTTTGATACCACTGTAATATCCCAAAATGGAATAATGAATTGATACACAAACACAATATTTGAAACTACAGATTATGTACACATAAGTGATTAACAACAAAGAAATATACAGAATAGATGGGCCATTTTATTCATAGGATATGGATTTAGTTACAACATTGTACAAAATAGAGGCACTCCAACCAAAGAAGTGGCCTAAAATGACCCCGGAAACATGCCAAGCTAGGCAATGCATAACTGGAGAGCTATTGAAAGCAATACTGTGTTGTCCCTTTAGTTGATGATTATCTTATAGCTGCTGGCTGAAAGGTAAATTCATATCTATGGAGCTCGAGAGTTCTGATGATTCCAAGATTCTAGATTTGGGCATTATGATGGAAACCCAAGATAACCCAGAAAGGAAATTCCAGATCTATGAGATTGGAAATTCACCCTCCTAGGGTTTGATCCCTTGACTGCTGGGTTAAGTAGATATGAAGCTATATCTGATCAAAATATGGCTGCAATATGTGATACAAGCATATCTAAGCTTGAAGGGTTGATCCCTTCTTCAGATCTCCAAGCTAGAAGCTTCAGATCTTGATTCTTCCTCCTCCTCCTAAAAAAGCAGCAACTGAGTATGTAGCTGCTGGAAAAAATGCATTGGATAAGAGGGAGAGACTCAAGCCTACTAATATATGCTGCAAATAAGCTCTAGGCTGATGGAAACAATGATGGAAAGGTGAGGGAGTGATCCCTCATAAGATTCCTAGCTAAAGTGATAGAAACTTCCTTCCTCCTCTATATATGTAATGATGTACTGCACAATCCTTGATGGGAATATTACTGATAGGTGGTGAATAATGTTTGTCTTGATTCCAGATCTAAAATTATGCTCCCAGAAGACTGATATTGAAGTACAAGGTGATAGGAAAAATCCTTCATCGGTTCCTTAGCTTGAAATATTGAAGACAACCTCCTCCTATCAAACCCTTCTTCAGAAATGCGTAATCTATGAATGTATGTGTTCGGCATAGAGTAGGAATAGTGTGGAACTAACACTTTATGATGAATAGTGGCTCAGAATATCTTCCCAGAGTAGGCACTCGAAGTCCCCCATGGGTAAGGGTGGGATTCCCGTTCGGGAACACCCTGTGCTAAACAACACTGCAGACTTAGCTAAACAACATAAGTGTGCATAGAAATGTCCTAAGACAAATCCATATCTAAACATATCAAAGAAATTAATAATCCAAGACCGCCTTCTATTCTTCCTTCATCTTCCTTATATGCAAAGTGAGCCTTCCCAAGCCTTGGCTCACCTCTAAACTACGTTGTACATGTGGACATAAGTCTCCATGATTGACTACACTGCCTCTCCATGTCCTCCATCATGTTTTCATTAAATTATCACTCTCTCCATCATGTGTGCACTTGTGCACCACTTCCTCCATCATCTCATCATGAATGCCCTATGATCTTATATTTGATCCCCTCCATGATCTTAGTTGACTGCATCAATCTCCATGATCTTTCTCATAAATGAGACATGATCTCCACTCCTCTATCATTAATGAGCTTCTCCACTACCCCATTATGTAGATATAGGTCTAATTAATCCACATTCACACATCAAAAGTGGATCTTATTCATATTTGAGGATTATGGGTCCCTCCGCCCTTTTATTTACTTAATTAATTAAAATTATTAAGGACTCTAATATTCCAATTGTCTTAGGGAGAATTTGGAATATTAAAAACTCAAGGTTTACATATATACATCACGTAGTAGATGCAACTCCTTGTATTCTATAATATATTTATAAACAATTATTTCCATGAATAGCCATAACTCATTACACCTAGATTCCCACTTATGGTTTCTTGATTTGGTCATTTTTTTTTTCATTTTTTAAACTATATTTGTTGTTTTATCAACTCCTTTTGTTGGTTCCAATTTTGCTACATTTGCAGCCTAGAACATAAATTTTTACTAACCATTTTCTTATCAGCTTTATTGGTTTTTTTATCTATATATTTTTACCCTTGCTGCAAGTGGTAACATATTTCTATAGTCTAGGTCATGGTAGTTTATATTGGTGGTTGTCAGCATGATATTATTATTTCAACGATCCAAATTACAATCATATTAATTTGACCTAATTTTGACTTATTGGATTCAATTTGGTGTTATAGTACTAGGGATAATTTCCTTCATGTACTATATACTTAGGGAAAAATTCTGGATTTCATCATTCTTCATCTATGCTATGTTTTCATGGGAAAGCTAGGCATATAGTTTATGTATTTGGCATATAAAACATGTCCATCATGTGGCATGAACAAAGGAATATCTAGGGAAAGTTACCTAATATGTTATCTTATTGGCATCAATGAATAATTTATCCAACATAAATAGGGCCATTCTTGAAAATGTGATCCTGATTCTCCTTTTCTTCAAACAAAAAGGTGAATAAGCCTTTCCCACAAAAGGAAAAATATAGATGGCCTTTTACCAAAGGAGCCCAATTCCTATCGACCCATTGTCTTAGGGTATTTTGGGAAGGCCAAAACCCCATAAATTTACCCACCCTTCCTATTTCAACAATTACAATAGCCATGGGTTTATATTTTCCTTGTTTTAGTTGAACCTTGTGTATACTAACCAATTTATTGACCAACTTCTCAACTCTTGGCTTTATCACCTTCAACCCTAACCTTACCACAGAATTAAAGATTGTTTCATCCAGGGACAACAAAGGATAGGAAGGAGAATGTGGGGGTGGTGGAGTCGTGTGGAAGCAAATCCCACTACATCTACAACCATTGGACACTGGATGAGGGTTTAAAATTTCAGAGAACTGATGAAGTGACATCAATGCAGTGTCTGTTTTTTACATTGTTAATGTAACAAAATAATTTTCTATCCCCCTATAAATATTTTTATGAATTATAAGTTTAAATTATTTTGAAAGGTAAATATTGACACTAGTTGAGAGAAGTGGACATGGATTTAAAAGTATGAGGAGGAGGAGTTTCCTGTAAACCAAAGCCATTGTTTTTATTTCACCACCTATCTCCATGATGAATTTATGTCATTGGTAGTGCAAGCATTGAATTTAGGTATGGGTATCCTAAGTGAAGGATGAGCCCATGTAGTCCCGGTTCTCATGGAACATATGGGTGTGGTTAACACATTAGGAAAGGCCATGAAGAAAATTCTTGAATATAGACAAGGGAGACAGTATGCAAGAGTATGCAGAAGAATATGCGAGGATGTGGTTATGCTCAGTGGAGAAACAATAATGTGAAGAAGCTCATAGAAGGAAAGGAAAATGAACGTAAAGAGAATGTGAATGTAAAGTGCAAATTTGGTAGTGGACATGAATATGCTGGGGAGAAATAACCTTTTCTAGCATATGTTCAATCTTTGGGACAATATTCCTTGTGTCTTGTTAAGGCTAACATGTGTGCTTGAGAATGAATTGGCCAATGAGATTTTAGTGGAGTTGAATCACTCAATGCTAACTGAAAAGAGCCAATAAACCACCAAGTTCTCGCCTTGGGGCTAATAAACCACTAAGGTGCTAGTTGAAAAGAATCAATTAACCAGTAAGTGCATTTATTTCGGGGCCAATAAACCACTTATTTTCTTATTCAGTAAGCTAATAAACCACTTGATAGGCTAAGTTACCCAGGTGCTAGCTGAAAGGAACCGATAAACCACGAAGTGCTCACCTTGGGGTTAATAAACCACTTATGTGCTAGTTTAGTAAGTTGATAATTCACTTGGATAGTGGGCTCTTGACTCCTACAGTGCTAGCTTAGAGAAGCAACTAATAAACCACTTATGTAGTGTATTCATCGTCCTAGAACTTAATTAAATCTCACTAAGAAGAATCCATTTGATTGATTCTTACTGGGGTATAGGTCACTGTGGTGCTTGTTGTGGAATCAAATTGATAAACCACTCAAATAGTGGGATCCCCTTCTTGATTATTTGGTTGACTAGTATCGATGTGAATACCCTTGGGCACTTAACTCCTCAAAATTTGACTCTATATTTGGGTTTGTAAAATGAAAGAAAGATTGTAGTGCAATTAGCCTATGGTTGGGTGGAGAGTTGAATTTCCTCCCTCAGTTTCCATTCATTCAAACCTATACAGATAAGTGTGTTTACTTATAGTGGATGATGTTTTTGTGTTTTAACATTGCATGTACAGTGAACATTTATTGCAAGGGAATGTATTATTCTTGGTTTTCTGTAATGAGATGGTTATGTGAATGACTCTCATGTTTGTGAAAGGTTGGAAGCTTTTGTATGGATGTGTCGGTACTATACTAAGTATGGATCTATTTATATAATAGTGTGTAAATGTTTAATATGTTTAATTCAATTTTTACTGTGTATATAGTTTAGCATGATATGGCTTTATGGATTTTTTGCCTTATGATTGTTGAAAGTTTGTTATTGATGTTTTGCATGGTATGTTGTATCAATAGATTTGATATAATTTTATTTGGACCTGTTATGGGGTTGTTATGGCATTGTTATGTTGAAGTTATATTGCACTTATCCCTATGGTTTAGTTAAGGTTTGATGCCTGATAGTAGGAATTTTATTAAATCTATTTATTTAATTTCTAGCTTGAATCAATGTCAAAAAAATCAAAGTTGAATTGAAGGCTTCATTCTTGTATAAATCAATGTCCTGAGTAACACTATGTATATATGGGATTCTGGACTAAGTTCATGGAAATTCCATAATATTTTGTAAGTCTACGTATTATAGATCCAAACTTATATCCAGAGACGGATGGGCCTTTAACATGATTTTTTATTCGAGTCAAATACACTATCTTCTTGGCAGATGTATTTGGGAGTCTGGACATCTGGGTTGATTTCCATTTTCATTTTCGTGGAGGATCCAGATATGCACATGCGATAGATCTCTATTGGGTATGTCTTATATTCTTTCCATGACTAGTCATGCACAGGGGGGCAATAGCCCCCCCTGTATGTTGAGCTGGGTGCAACAGGGGGGTTATAGGGGGGGCGATAGCCCCCCCTGTTTGGGGTCCGAGGGAGCACCCCGGGAAAAAAATAAAATTGGACCCTATTTTTTGGTGGGCAGACCCGCCCATGGTTTTGTGCATGGGTTTGCACATGGTTTTGGGGCATGATGGTTTTCGGCCCCCGGTATTTTGTAGTTCCGGTCAAGGGAAATATGGTTATGTTCTAATCCAGGGTTAATGGATTGGGGTTTATGTATGATTCGACATGTATATATATGTGTTGTAACACTAAAAGGAATATAATGAAAAATCAAGCTGCTCGTCCCGATTTGGGATCCAGGGGAAAATCTCTGTGTATATCTATTTTATGTTTTATGCTCTCGCTATTGCTTGTTTTCTGTTTTTTTAATATTCGTTTGCAGATAACTTTTGTACAGGTTCAAAAACTACATTTGGTATCAGAGTTGTTTTGGCTTCAAGGGGATGCCTTTGCTGCTGAAGGGGTTTTTTTCTCAGGCTCGTGGTAGAACCTGTTCAGTGGGAGATCTGCGGGATCGATTCTTGCAGTGAAAGAACATGGTGAGCAGTGGAAAGATATAGATTGAGAAATTTAATGGTCATATTTTTGGGTTGTGGAAGCTCAAGATGGAGGATCTGCTGGTGGATAATGACCAGTGGATCGTGGTAGATCCAGGTACCAAACCAACGACAATGTTAGATGAAGATCGAAAAAAGTTGGATCAGAAGGTGAAGAGTACAATACGGTTGTGTGTCTCAGATTCGGTATTGTTGAATGTATCTGGGGAAGTTATGACGAAGAATTTGTGGGACAAACTTGAGACTTTGTACCAATCTAAGTCTCTGGTGAATAAATCGTTCCTCCAGAAAAAGCTGTATAACTTGAGGATGAAGGATGGAGACTCGGTGACAGAGAATTTTAATGCCTTCAATACTGTGGTAAGTCAGTTGTCATCTGTTGATATTAAAATCTCATATGAAGATAAGTGCATCAGTTTTTTGTGTTCTCTACCAGACTCGTGTGATAGTCTGGTTATTACAATAGGTAGAAATACAACTACCTTGAATTTTGATGACATTGTCTCAGCCTTCTTGTCGGAGGAAATGAGACAGAGAAATATGGAGGGTTAGAATGGAGAGGCCTTACCTGTATGAGGAAGGTCCTAGAACAGAAACAAGAACAATGTTTCAAGTGGGAGATCTAAATCTAGAGGGAGATCTAAATCTCCAGGAAAATTTGTAAAGGTGTGCTGGAAATGTGGAAAGGAAGGGCACTACAAAAAGGACTGCAGATCTAAAGCTCCTGAGAAAGGAAAGGGATCTGATGATGCTCCTTATGCAGAGGCAATAACCACCACAGATGAAGGTGGGGATGTGTACTTGGCTTCTTCTTCAAATACACATGTAGATCACGAGTCATGGTTGATTGACTCGGGTGCATCCTTTCACTTCACTCCACATAGGGAGTGGTTCCGCGAGTATGAGAAATATGATGGCGGTGATGTCTTATTAGGTAATGATAGGAAGGCCAGAATTGTTGGACATGGAAAAGTCAAGCTGCAAGGTGGAAGGATTAGAACACTTCCGAGTGTTCTGCACATTCCTGCATTGGCCAGAAATCTGATTTTTGTAAGTAAGATTGATGATGCAGGTGTAAAAACAGTGTTCGAGAAAGGTACCTATAAGATGGTTCGGGGAGCATTGGTATTAATGTTGGGAGTTCGGATTGGAACTCTCTACAAGATTCAGGGAAACACTGTTATTGATGGGTGCAACAGTTCTGTGGTTCCCGAAAGTGGAGCGGAAAGCCTAGCGGTCTCTGGAGAAAAGACCATGCTATGGCATCAAAGGCTTGGACATATTAGAGAGAAGGGCCTTCAGATACTGCATGGAAATGGTATGGTAGAAGGTATGTCTAATAGCTCTCTGGATTTTGATTTCTATGAACATTGTGTATATGGGAAGTAGAATAAGGTGAGTTTTCCTTTTGGTGCTAAGAGGGCGAACAAGATATTAGAGCTTGTGCATAGTGATGTGTTTGGACCTGTGTCGGTTCCATCATTGGGTAAGTTTGTGTACTATGTTTCATTCATAGATGACTTCTCAAGGAATACATGGATATATTTCTTGAGGAAGAAATCTGAAGTCTTTGACAGATTTAAATAATTTAAGGCTCTGGTGGAAAACTAGACAGAGAAGAAGATAAAGGTGCTGAGGACAGATAATGGTGGGGAGTTCCACAAGAAGGATTTTGAAGAGTTCTGTAAGAAGTGTGGTATAGCACGACAGAAGACTACTCCATACACACCTCAGAAAAATGGAGTTGCAGAAAGAATGAACATAATGCTGATGGAAAAGGCAAGAAGCATGCTCAGTGGTACCAAGTTAGGACAAGAATTCTGGGCAGAGGTAGTAGAGACTGCATGTTACTTGGTATTACCTTCATCAGTGTTGGAGGATAAGATTCCACATTAGGTATGGACAGGTAAGAAACCGTCTCTTTCACATCTGAGGGTATTTGGATGTGATGCATATGTACATGTTCCAAAGGAGAAAAGGACCAAGTTGGATAATAAATCTGAAAGGTACATCCTTATTGGGTATAAGGATGGTTTAAAGGGTTACAATCTTTGGAACCCGAAAACAAGGAAGGTTGTGTACAGTCGAGATATGGTGTTTAGAGAGGTGAAAGATGCTTTTAAACATGAATTCCTACTAAAGGAACCTGAGAAGATAGAGTTTGAGCTAAAGGAGGATGAATCAGACTCTACAACAGAAGAAGACTCAGAAGAGGAAGAGCCACAAACTCCAGTTGTGAGAAGATTAGCTCGGGAAAGAAGGCAACCTGAAAGGTATAGTCCATCTGCTTTCTGTTCAAATTTTTCTTTAACTATAACTGATGATTATCCTAGAACCTTCAAGGAGGAAGTAGATTCAGAGGATGGAAAACTCTAGAAGGAGGCCATGGTTGATGAAATGGAATCCTTGTATAAAAATGAGGCATGGGATCTGGTGGAGTTGCCGGTTGGAAGGAATCCCATCGGAAGAAAATGGGTGTTTAAGAAGAATATGAATGTAGAAGGAAAGGTGGAGAAATACAAAGCTCGGTTGGTAGAAAAAGGTTATTCCCAGGTGCCGGGAATTGATTTTGGTGATATTTTTTCTCCTGTTGCCAAAGTTACTTCTATTAGATTACTTTTATCTGTTGCTGCTTCATTTTATTTTTAGGTAGAACATATGGATGTGAAGACAACATTTCTTCACGGGGATCTAGAAGAGGAGATCTACATGAAACAACCTGAAGGCTTTATGGTCAAGGGGAAGAAATAACTGGTATGCAAGTTAAAGAAGTCTCTGTATGGGTTAAAACAATCACCAAGAATGTGGTATCAGAAAGTTGATACCTATATACGGGGACTTGGCTTCACCAGAGGCAAGGATGATCACTGTCTTTATTTTAAATTAATTGGTGACCATGTTATTTATTTGGTCTTGTATGTGGATGATATGATGTTGATTGGAAATGACAAAAAAATTATCCAAGATTTGAAGACCGAATTGTTCTCCAAATTTGACATGAAGGATATTGGTTTTGCAAACTATATTTTGGGCATGGAAATTAAGAGAGATTGGGCAAAGAGGAAGCTCTGGTTAAACCAGAGGAAGTATGTCGAGAATATAATGCAGAGTTTCAATATGCAGGATAGTAAACGAGTGAATGTTCTGATTCTTGTAGGTGTAAAACTATCTGCGGAACAATGTCCCAAGACACAAGAAGAAGAGGAGGGTATGTCCCATGTTCCATATGCAAGTGCAATGGGTAGCCTGATGTATGCAATGGTCTGTACTAAACCAGACATTGCAAATGCAGTGGGAGTATTGAGAAATTTTATGTCAAACCCACGGAAGGATCATTGGACAGAATTGAAGCAGATTTTCAGATATTTGCATGGCACCAATGATTATGGCTTCTGCTACCAGGGAAGACCAGGATTGGAAAGAGTGTTGGAAATTCATGGTTTTTTTGATGTGGACTAGGCTGGGGATCTGGACCAAAGAATATCTACAAGTGGGTATGTGTTTAGCCTATTTGGAGGTGTAGTCAGTTGGATGAGTAAAAGACAGTCTGTAGTGGCTCTTTCAACTACAGAGGCAGAATACATCGCAGCCACTCATGCAAGCAAGGAAGTAGTTTGGTTGCAGAAATTATGTTCAAGTATGGGGTTGGTGCAACAAGCTATAAGGATAGACTGTGATAGCCAAAGTTCAATTTTCTTAACTAAGAACCTTGCTTATCATTGAAAGGCAAAGCACATTGATGTTCAATATCACTTTGTGAGAGATATGGTTGAGGCTAAAGTGGTGTTGCTAGTAAAGATGGACACTTTGAAGAATGTTGCAGATGCATTGATGAAGTCTGTGAGCACTCAGAATTTCTCTTGGTGTAGAGAAACAATGGGTGTTGCAGAGTTGGGATAATGACTAAGCTCTCTTGTGGCCCCCTGCGGAAAGAAACCAACAAGTGGGAGAATGTTGGGTATGTGTTATATTCTTTCCAGGACTAGTCATGCGCGGGGGGTGAAATTCCCCTCTGTACGTTGCACCGGGTGCAGCAGGGGGGGTGCCAGCCCCCCCTGTTTGGGGTTCGGGGCAGCGCACCGGGAAAAAAATTTTGGACCCTATTTTTTGGTGGGTAGACCCGCCCATGGTTTTGTGCATGGGTTTTCACATGGTTTTGGGGCATGATGGTTTTCGGCCCCTGGTATTTTGTAGATCTAGTCAAGGGAACTGCAGTTATGTTCTAATCCAGGGTTAATGGATTGGGGTTTATGTATGCTTCGGCATGTATATATATGTGTTGTAACAATAAAAGGAATATAATGAAAAATCAAGTTGGTCATCCCGATTTGGGATCCAGGGGAAAATCTCTGTGTATATAGGTTTTATGTTTTATGCTCTTGCTATTATTTATTTTCTGTTTTTTAAAATTCGTTTGCAGATAATTTTTGTACAGGGTTAAAACCTACAATCTCATATGATATATGAAGTGGGTCCAGAAGGAGTTGGCGTGGGGGCATATTTCCTTATGAATTTTAGTGAAATTTGGGAGTTCGGGACATTCTAAGATGAGGAAAAGGAGTGATTGAGTGAGTTCAAGAATGTAGGACAAAACCAAATAAGTGTTGTGGAATTGGTGAGCTAGATGCATCTGGTGATCTAGGAGTTCAAGAGATATTCCAAGCACAATTTTCTTGCACTCCCAAATATCCCCCATAGTTAGATATAAAGGAAATTCATGATTTGCATGAGATTTCAGGCCAAGTGGGACTTGTGAGTAAAGTTGATGTGGCAAGTTCCACATATGTGTTGAAAATACATGTAAATGTTGATGAGCTTAGTATTGTAACAATAATTTTGCAACTCCCAAGGCTACCAACTTTAATTATCAACCTAGGGTTCATACCAACTTAAGAGGTGGTAGTGGTATATGCATAATAGGATAAGTTATACTCAGGTTACTCTGAGGAAATTGACCAAAGAAAGGTATACAAAGACCAATCTATCAACTGAAAGTAGATTTGAAAGAAAAAGAGATTGCATAAAAGGATAGTTTAGCCTATTTGCATAAATGGAAATGTTAATCTACTTGCAGAAATGGAAATGTTAATCTACTTGTAGAAATGGAAATTTCAATCTACATGCAGGAATGTAAAGGATAATTTACTTACAGAATATAAATTTTGCATCAAATGGATACCTAGTCTATGCATAAGAAATACCAATGCTTGAAGTGGAAACCATATCTTAAGAAGCATAAAACAAAGAGAGAAAACCTAGTCTAACTTGCATAAGGTAAAGAGTGTGAAATCAACATTCATTCATTGCATTCAAAATAGTTTATATCTTAGTGACATATTTCATTAAGTTATTCATGAAATAATAATGTAAAACGTCATTATTCCATTCAATGTGCGAACTTGTTTACTAACCCTAATTTAAGAAATGAATTGAAGTGATGGAAAGGAAATTCCTAAGTGGTCTTTGGTCTTCCTCAATCATGATTTCAGAGCCTAAGAGACATTATTAAGGGATAGGAGGAAAAAATAAATATTTAAGGATAACTCTTGTCAATTTTAGAGGGCTTCTACACGGTGCTACATGATGCTACATGATTTCTACATGATTATTCTATTTTTCTACAAGATTGAATTCGTGAGAATTATGAGGGATAAAGAGGTGACCTAAAGTTGGGAAAGGGTAATGGAAATTAGAATAAGGTTGTATGAATGCATTTACAAGCTTAGTACCCTTTAAGGGCCCATCTTGCACAATGAACAATGCACACGATCCCCTTCAACAAACCATAAATTTACTCTCGGTGAAGTTTTTTTTGAAGGATTTATTGAGGTAGAAAGAATGGAGTTAGTGGTAGGGTTATTACTGTAAATGAAAATAATAACCCTGCAAATCAACATTATTAATTTCACACCACAAAAATTCACTCAATCTTTCCAATCATCTAAAGCATGCCTATAATTCAAATTGTAGAAAGTTGGAATAATAGAGAAATCATGAGTTTATTTTTATTTGAGATATGACTACTGAATTAGAAAGGAAAACTATCTTGTAGTCTACACAAGACCTACATCCATAAGAGACAATGTTTCTTATGCTTAAATAAAACTATTAAATCAATCAATAATTTTCATAAAACAAAGATGCAAAAAGAATACTACTTATATCAGCTAACAACTGCAAAATAAAATAACTATATATTTTTAGATGTCCATCACATTGTATCTAACCACACTTCCCACAAGAGAGGTGATTAATAGACTTGCAAAATAAATTTTTAATAAACAAATCATGTAAATAAGGAAAGAAGATACTACTATGAATGAAAAATTCATGAATAAAATACACATGAGAGAGGCTAGAGACTTTGGGTGGGGCCCTAACCCATGTGTACTCATCCCTTTAAAGAAAACTCAGATTGAAGATAAAAAAATATTTCTCATTAACACTAAATATTTCTCAAGTACATGATAAAGGAATGAAAATGACAAGCTCAAGATCCTAGCACTTAGTAGTCTCTATCTGCTCTAAAATTTCAAATCCTATTGAGCCCTGGGGTTGTTGGGTGTGTGTTATATTATTTCCATGACTAGAACTAGGGGTGAAGAGGGGGACAAGAGGGGGGTGGTATCCCCCCACACTTGTGTCAGGCGAAGCACGGGGGTCACAAGGGGGGTTGCAGTTTGCTGGGGGGGGCAGTAGCCCCCCTGCACAGGGTCTGGGGTAGCGCCCTGGTAAATTTGTTTTGGACCCTATATTAGGTGGGAAGACATGGAAATGGTTTTGTCCATGTATTTTCACATTGTTTTGGGCATGATGGTTTTCTACTCATGGTATTTTGTAGATCCGATCAAGGGAACTACGATTATGTTCTAATCAAGGATTAATGGATTGGGGTTTATTAATGCTTCGACATGTATACATATTTTTTGTAACAATGAAAGGAATATAATGAAAAATCAAGGTGGTAGTCCCGGTTTTGGGATCCAAGGGAAAATATTTGTGTATAGTTGTTTTATGTTTTATGTTCTCAATATTATTTTATTTTCTATTTTAATATTTTGTTTGCAAATAATTTCTGTATAGGGTTAAAACCTACATGGGCTTCCTTATTTCTATGAAAATGGCTAAGGGGAAGTCTCCTTGGAAAGAGGGCTTCTTCCCTCAAAAATCCATAAAAGGGTGGATCTAGCTCCTTGAGATCCTTGTAATCCTTGAGTTCATCACTTTTAGTAGATCCTAAAACTATGGGTAAGTAAATACAAGGAGCAAGTCTAGTTATAGGTGAGTAAATGTAGGGGAAAAACATCCTTCGTCTCATTCAACTACCTCCAATGTATCTCTGAATATTAAATGAACTCATTTTTGTCACATTAATAATATTAGGCCATGAGATATGATAAACATTGTTTAGTACTACTAATAAACACATTATAGTAAAAAATATGTTATCAAATGCGAGGAAAGAGGTAATTATGTGTTTAAGGGTGGCTAGATGGGCTTTGTTATGCACCTAGTAATGGGACCCATCACCACCCCACTACTGAAGGTGTTTCTCACCCTTTTAGCAACTCAACCATTTAATTCCGTCTCATACATAGACCTAGTGGTTTCCCTAACATCCCAAGGTATATTTTAAAGAGTGCCCCCTCGAGGGTGGAACCCTGAATTTTTGAGTCTATTTATGACCACTCTTTATACTCTTCAATATGATCTTTCCTTTATTGTAGAACTAGCAATATAGGGTTGAACTTAATCCCAATCCATTTTAACTTCAATCATTGAACTATCCTCTTATATAAATTTTTCTTCTCCAAGGAATTCCTCAATCTCTCTGGGGAGTGGTATTCTCTTATTTTTAAGCTATGAGGTAAAGAATTCCATATTCTTTGACAGGGCTGCAAGCCCTCAGTCCCTAGCAGTTTGAAAATTTCCTCAAAGTGCAAGATGGCTTGCTCCTACTTCTCTATGTGGTGTGGTGTCAATTTTGCGTCCTCAAATATGAACATATGAATTTTGACGACAAGGTGTGGGGCCCTCAACTCTGCTATGACCCACATGGCTCATTAGCCTCTTTGGATATGATTATTTTCGCTTGTTCAATGCTTGGCTCCTCATGGGCTAACCAAGAGGCTAATGCCATAAGTTACACATACCACATACTAGACTTTGGATCCCAAAATTTCATGCCGGTGACTATGATGTTGTGCATGTGGAATTTTGTTATATTACCTCTGTCATCCACACTAGCCTCATGACAAAATTCAATAAACCATTTGTATTGTTGGAAGGGAAGTGAATCGTGTTGTACTATATTTTTTATTTTAAATTGAAGCAAATACTCTTTGAGGAACAAGGCATATGATTTTGAGGGATGTATGCATTGGGTGGCTTCCATGGCCAAGCTTGCCATGGTGGAAAGTTGCCTTTCTTTCTCCTGCAATATCTCTCTCAATATCTTGTTCTTAATTTGCAATTTTTCCCTAATGGTTGAATCTCACAGCCTAAAATAAACCATTTCTTCACCCATCTTCTTCATTTTCTTCTCCATCAGGCCCACATCCTCTACTTCCTTATATTTTGAAATCTACATCCATCGGTGTGTTCGACTTATTTCTTTGTCTAGATTAAGGAGGATTTGGACTACAAATTTGGTGGTTATTATTTGTCCCTACTCATAAAATTTGTAGTAGGACTAAAGATATAGTTGAGTATCAGATTCTTGTAGCTCCTATTTCCCTTCTCCTCCCTCCCGAGGTTGTGCAACACTTCCCTATAGCACTTCCTAAATTTCCTATGACATCTTTCCCTCTTCCCGTAGCACTTCCCTACTTTCCTGTAGCATGGAAGTTTATTCTTGTAGTTTTATCATCTTGGATCCCTAGTGTTTATATTCCTTTGGGAGGCCTGGGGCTACTTTTCTTTAGTTTTGAGGGAGATAGTATATTTAATTTACCGCTTACCCTTCTCCAATTCCCCCACTTGGTGATTAGCTAACCCCTCAATGGTGATGGGAGTAGTTCTGGAAGGTTGAGGCTTCCCTTGATTAAGTCTACTACTCCTCCTTTTGAAATACAAAGGGACTTTCTTTGAATTCCTAAATTTCACCTTTACAGGTGTACTTAGAGCTGGCAAGGTGGAAACCAATTTTTGTTCAATGTTTTCTTCTGAAAGGCTCACTTGCTATTCTTGCCTTCTCCTCTTTTTCAACCTAGAAGGTTCCCCAAGGGTTTGTTTTTTTATCTCTGTTTTTTCCTCTTCCTTCTCCTCTGTAATTTATTCTCCCTTTTATTCCTCCTTCTCCTCTCCTTCCTTTTTTTCAACCCCTTCTTTCTCTATAAGGCCGTATTTTTTTGTCCCTTCAAACCCTAATAATATCTTTCCTTGTGTTTCTAGAAAAAATTACCCTATCCATATCTACAGAATATTCCCATAAAATAGGGTTTTTTATGTGCTCCAGAGCATCCATGACAATGATCCTGATGAACCCATAATGAGAAAAGTATTTATGTTTCCATTCTATCACTATTTGGCCCATTTCCACTATGTAATGAGGAAGGAAGTGGGTAATACTATGTCTTCTTGGGATAAGTAATTTTGTCTAGAATCTCACCTCATAAAGTAGCCTAAACTGATAGGAATAAAAAATATCGAGCCTTGCCTCACAGAATATGTATTTTAGGATGTGATATGATACTTCTTATCATGGGTAAGGTAAGCTCTCCCTTCTAACCCCATTCTTATCTTCAATTTTTTTCACTTCAGGGAGGAATAATTTATTTTTAGTTATGATGGATTTTGTTCTATCCTCCTTGTCCCACCTAATTCCTAGGGCCAATATGGCCACCTTGCTAATGATTTTTGTATTTAAATGGATGAAAATACCCCTTAAAATGGTGGAGGTACAATATTTTTCCTGATGTTTAAGGGCCGCTGCAAATTCATGGGTAATTTCATCATCATATCCCTTAATTTTCTCAAATAATTCCATCCATTGGTGATTTGTGAAAATGTCCCTGACAGGAGGATGTTGGTGGATTCTTGTTGAGCCTGTGGGCTCCCTTCTATTGAAGCCTCCTACCATGTTTTATATTGTGGCTTCTTCAAGTATTTTCACAGAATTCTTCATCAATTATCAGTTTATGGGCAGCCTAGGGTTTCAAAGTGTAGATGGGAGGAATAATATTCCTTTTTTTTATTGGAGGTGGGAAAATTATATGCCAACTTTAAAACAATTTTACCCTTCTACTAGCATGCTTTTACATAAGAAAAAACATGGTTTGAATTTTTTTAACTTAAGGGGGTTTGCTACAGGATTCCTATATAGAAAAAAATTGATCAATTTCACTAATTGTTTATCATTTAGCAGAGATATTTACATATAATGTTAAGAGAGATATATTACATGATTTAGGACATGATAAATTGAAATCTCTCTTACTTAGAGCTATCAAGGACGAATGGATTGATCTTATTAATTTGATGGGTAAAGGATATGTGCCTCAACTATTAAGAGATTTTTTAATTTTGTAAAAATATTTCAGAAGGAAAAACAAAATGTGGTAGGAACCCAATATATCTAGTAATGTCAAGGGTAAGTAAATCTGCATCAGCAATGGTAAGTTGATAAGAACTTGGAAATTTTCTTGACAACTTTAAAACTGATAGTCTTGGTAATCTTAGTTTGTAAATTGATATGTTGAGAATGAAAAACAAGAAGAAAGATAAAAATGTTTCTTTGTATATATTTTTCTTATATATAGAAAGAAACATGCATTACGAGAATGTCCTCTTGGAAACATTGAAATTTGTCTTACTTATGCAGAAACTCATGCTATAAAATATTTCCCTTCAATACCAAGATTAAAGATTTTTTACCAAGACGAAGCTCAGAAAATTCAAAATCTAGAACAAATTTTCTATGTTGCTCCTAGAAGACCTTGGCATCCTCGTCAAATAGGTATGGCACAAGATACTAATGCACAATTTCAATATTATGCACAACCTTAATGTTATTGGGACACACCCCTACCATTTCAAACTTGGCCATCTCAACCTCAAAGTTCATCTTTGTCACAATGACGGCAAGATTACCATGGTATAGATCCCCAATACCCTCAATATTTTCAACAATATCCTCAATATCAACATCAATATTATTCTCCACTCCAACCTTCACAACCTAAAAAGCCATAGTTCCAACCTCAATTTACTACAAGTAAACCCCTTCCATTACCATATACTGTTTATTTCCTCAAAAACCAAATTAATTTCCTGCACAACAACTCCTCAATCCCAATAATAAAGCACCTCAACAACCCATTTAAAATGTTAAAGCCCAAAATTTTCAAGCTTACATGATAAATCATCTAAATTTAAATGATATTCATCTTATATCTAGGCAATTTTTATAAAAGAAATCACCTCGTGTTGTTATTGAATAATATAAAGAGGATAAAACTCATAAAAAAGGAGGAAAATCCTAAGAAGGAAAAGACTCCTCAAAAGGGATATATTCCTACAAAAATGGATGGCAATGAAATAAGACCAACTCTTATAACTCCTCTAGTTGAGCAACCCTTTCCTTACAAAATCCTCCTTTTTTGAAGAGATTACAAATTGGTAAAAGTGTAGAGAGGAAAATAATTTTATGAGATCATAGCATGTTAGATGAGTTGAAAAATATTTTCATTACAATCACTTTGCTTCAAGAAATAAACGAAATTCCTGTTTTTTCAAAAAAGAAGAAGTAAATTTTATGTATTAGAAAACTTGGAATAAAAAGAAAATAAATACAAAGAATGCAACTCATAGGAAAATTTGTAGTTATTATGATGGGAAAGACAACAATTGAAAAATATTTAGATCTTGGGAGTCACATCATTAAGATCCACATCAATAATATCAATATTCCAAACACATTGATTGATTTATGTGCAACTATAAAAGTCATGACAAGGAATGTTATGGATAAATCAAAATTAACCAATCTTCAATATACTCCTACTTTCTTACAATTAGTAGACATGTATGTTATCAATCAAGAGGTTATATTAGAGGATGTATCGGTATCCCTAGACTCATGGGAGTATCTAGTTGATTTCATGGTATTAACTTCAAAAATTAATCTAGGAGGTCATCCATTGACTCTTGGTAGGCCAGGGTTAGCCACGACCGATGCATTTATTAGTTGTAGACCTGGTGGCATGTTTATTTCTTATGGTAATACCACTAAAAATTTCACATTATATCCACTAGAAAGAGCAATAAATGAAATAGATAATGAAGAATGGGTTGAAGACGATGATGAATATTATGAAGATATTTAACCAGTTTTAACTATCTCACAAAATGATGAATAAGATTAATTATTGAATTTAATCAATAATCATGATGTTTCTTCATATTGTCAAAAAAATTATTGTGTGCATATGTTAGACCAAAATTTTCAAGAAGATTGTAGTATTGAATAATTTTCATCTTGAAAATCCAAAATATCATTGAACTCAATGGAAAATTTTGGCAATTCTCTTATAGAGATTAATCGAGGAAAAACATTAAATATCAATAATAACCTCAAGGAATTTCAAAAAGAAAAAGTAATTGAAATATTGCAGAAACATTTCTCTACATTTGCATGGGAATATAAAAACATGAAATGACTCAATCCACATACATGTACACATGTTTATATATAAGAGAATGTCAAACCTATAAGACAACTCGAGAGAAGGATGAATCCTAATTTGAGGGAGCTTTTCAAATAAGAGTTACATAAATTTCTCAATGTGAATTTTATTTATCCAATTTCAGATAGACAATGGGTTTCACCCTTAGTTATTGTTCCTAATAAAAATGGGAAGTGGAGAGTATCCATATATTATCAATAACTGAATAAAGAAACACTAAAATATCGTTTCCTGTTACCTTTCCTTGATCAAGTTTTATATACACTAGCATGAAAGAAATATTTATATTTTCTTGATGGTTTCAGCAGATACAATAACATTCAAATTCACCTGGAGATTAAGATAAGACAACTTTTCCATTTCCATGGGGTACGTATGCTTATAAATGAATTTATTTTGGTGTATGCAATGCACCTAATACATTTCAAAGAGTGGTATTAGGTATCCTTTTTTACTTGATCATTGATTGTGTAGAAGTGTATATGAATGATTTTACTATTTATGGGAATACTTTTGAAGAAGCTATTTAAAAATTGGAAAATATTTTTGTTAGCTTTAAGGAAGCTAATATTTCATTAAGTAATGAAAAATGCTTTATGATGTTTAATGAAGGAATTGTTTTGGATCATCATATTTCAAGTGTTGAAATCAAAGTGGATTCATCAAAAGTTGAAATCATCTCCAAGATTTCTATATCTACATGTCAAAAGGATGTTCGAAGTTTTCTTGGATTCATAGGTTACTACATAGTGTTTATAGAAAACTTCACAATTCTCGCTTCACAAATTTTCAAATTACTCACTAAAGATTGTGAATTTCATTGGAAATTTGATTATCAAAAATATTTTTTTGAGGCACCTATTCTAAGAGCGTCATTTTGGTCCCTTCCATTTCATATTTCTACCGATGTCTCATATATAGTTTTAGGGGCTATGTTAGGAAAAAAAGACTTAAATCCTTATGTTATGTATTATAGAAGTAAATATTTAACTCATGTAGAATTGAATTATACAATCACAGAAAAGGAGTTTCTAGCAATTGTTCATGCTATCTGTTGTGGCTCATTCACAGTATCCTTTATTTTTTAATTTTCAAAAAATACAAAAAAATAGAAAATGGTTAAAATGTATGTTAAAGTATAGAGTTTCATTTACTTTAGCATAAAAGATGTAATATTATTTTTGTGCAAGTTTAAAGTTTAATACTTTAAAACTTGCCTGAAGGCAGGTCCTACTATTCCGTTAATTAACAAGCAGGTTCAAAGGTGGGATCCGCTGATTCGTCCGACAGGAAATCAAAGTGACAACCTGCGGGCACTTTCAACACGCGGGTTAACGAGGAGAGTGCCTTTGTAGTTGACCTTGTTGACTGCAGGGCTGATCTAGATCTGCGGCTGAGATTAACTGTGGGGGAATGAACCTGACGAGCCCTCCGTATTATGAGACCTCCCATGGTGACGTGAGCATCCGGTTGGCGACAACTATCAGCCACGTTAGGGTTCTTTTAACGGTCTTTCGGTGTGTCATTTCAGCATTTAAGTCTTAAGCCTGCACCACCTATTTAAGATGGATTCTAATTTTTATAAGGTCATTATTGTTAGTTTGTATTTGAAGTTTTGTTTTCCCTGTGTCTTTCCTTGTTGTCTGCCACCCTGTCAATTTTTTTCCACCCCAAGCTGAATTATGGCCAAGCATCCATCCCTTTCGGGTTCTTCCAGTCATATTCTTCTCATGGACACTGAGAGAGATATTCAAGACATAGTCTATCGTTTGGTGTAATATTCCAAAATTAGCATGCAGCTAATTGGAATATTAAATTTTGTTGATTTCACTTAAGAGAAGAATAAATGGATAAGGAGGCCCAAACATTTCAGGAATAAGAATAAAATCCCTCATAATGTGAAAAGGGATCATAATTCTAGCTTGATTTTACACTCTCATGTGTGAATAGGGACAAATGCATGTGGACAAGGTCAAGTTTGACCAAGTCAACAACGCTGGAATGAGAGGAAGAGATCATCCATAGAGACAACACAATGCAAGTCGAAAGAAGATTCCTTGGTGAAGGAAACCCTAATGAGTGGTGCCCAAGGCAAGAACGCTCACACATGTTTAAAAGGAGAGAAAGGCAGCCATAGCAAGACATCTTATGAATGAAATTTTGATGTGTCTGATTAGACTATTCTGCTTTCTTCAACTGTTTACTTGAGATTGTTGTGTTGCTTAGCACAAGGCATTCCTGTTTATGAATTCATTCTTCTTTCTTGAGAGGCCTCTTGAAGGAGATTGTACTGATTTCCCTCACATCCAGGCTTGAGGCCAAGCATCCTCCTTCAGCTACAACATTATTTCTGTAGTAGTATAATTTTGTGTTGCAGGGTGTTGTAGTGGGAATTCTCAACACCACTTCCAGATCTTGTGTTTCGGAGGAGAAAGCCTTCCTTCCTTTCGGAGACCAGTGAGGAGGACTTTGAACTGATTTTTAGATTTTGGCATGTGGCCAATGTATTTTACATCTCCTACAGCATAGTCCCTTGCAGGAACTGTGTCATTTCTTTCAGTGTTGCAGTGACAGGGTGAAACTCCTTGTTTTTGAGCTAGTTTCTAAGGGAAAGGGCCAACCCTTCTCCTGGAAAAACTTGTAAGGAGGATCCTCATTAATTTTGTATTATTCAGCTATTTATACATATTTCTTCAGCTGTAATACATTATTTCATATCTAGATCTGCAGATCTACTCTTGTGTACTTATTCTCTCATCAAACCCTTGTCGGGTTATCTTCTTAATGTGTAAAAGGAGCTAGATCCCCATTTTTGTCCATGTATTGATGTAATAAACTCTAGATATGTTGTATACATCATATTGTTGTAGAAGCCCTCTTAAAATCATGCTTTGCATGCTTCAAAAATTTCTAGATAGCTTAAGTCATGGGATTTCAGTGTTTTTAAGTCATATCGGGACCGGGAGATCTGTTTAACTCATCAAAATGGATTTGTTTCTGATCCCTTTCTGGATGTGAGTCCCATAATACATAAGATAATGGATCCCAATGTTATTTCTTCCTGTTATAATGCAATTTTCTGGGGAATAACGTTTTAGTGCACATATTGCTGCATTTCCCCACTTTGGGCTGATATAATGGATCATATTCTTGTTGTTTCAACATTAAATTGATGGATATGTGTTCCTCACACATTTTATGAGTTCATTTATCATTTCAACTCCATTTTTTGTTCATGTATTTCTCCATTCCCATTTTGGGATATTACATTTGGACCACCTCCAGTTCTATCAACAGGTCTGTTTAAACGATAAAGCTTCTCCAATTTTTACCACCATGGTAAAAAAAAGCGTGTTGTCTACATGTATTCCAAGAAAACACCTTTTTCCTGAGTTTATATATTGGCTTGTGTCTGTCATGTACCTAGACAAGTGTTTCGTGATAAATTTTCAAGGAGAAAATCTATTACAGGTCTCTACTTTTCTAATTTGTCAAGCTCTATGTTACCTTGAGTCAGAGTCCTATGTCTAATTTCCTGATGATTCATTGATAGCATATTATGATAACCTTCCAGGTCAAGAGTTCAATCAATTCATCTTCTTCTTGAAGCCAAATACGAAGCAGTTTGTACCTGACAGTAAAGAATTTTCCATGGAGGTTTTTGATGAAGAAATTTGACCAGTGCTGAGGTGCATTTCGAAGATATCGGGGAAAGAAGGTGACATCATAATGGACAAATAAATTTTGGGAATTTTTTCTTTGATGATGAAGCTAGGGGTGGTGCTGGATATTCCTTCTTATTGGCAAGAAGTTGTCAATTCTCAGCTCATGAGCCTATCACTAATGGGTTCATTCAGGTTCCCCTTTCTTTTTATTTATCTCTTTCTATATCAAAATGTAGAGGAATTCATGCATCCGAGTTTGAATATTATGGATATCAATAAAAAGAGAGAGTGAGTAGTATTTTGGACGGACATAGTAAGGAAAGAATAGAATGAGGTGGGTATGTGTGATTTTGCAAGTCATTTTATGTCAACTGCATATATAATTTTGAATGGAATCTCTCCCCCATGCTTCCCGCTGAAGGCTCAAGAGTTCTTGCAGCTGCAGACAAGTTGTAAGTTTGGTGATTGGTATGTCTTTGATGATTATTCTAAAATTAGGGTCTATGGAGCTGGTGTAGAACCTTATAAGCTTCCTGTATTTGTGCCTATGAGATTATTTGCTTTGTAGTTTATTAGGCAATGTTTAAATGTTGATCAAATACATTTTGCGCCTATGAAGAAAGGTCATATGTTTAAGTTTCCAATGACTGTTGGTCCTTTTATAGTCAATATGAGATAGGCAAATGATGAAGTCACAAGGATGTTAGATGAAATGCATCTCTTTTTAGGAGAGAAGTGGGCTTATGACCCTCATAGTGTGATTTCTAACAGGAGAATTAAAAATGGGTATTCAAAATTTATTCATGAGAGCATACCTGATATAGAAAAGATGGAAAATAAGGGTTTTTCAGGTTCTGTGAACTCAAATGTACAAACTCCTGTCACATCTGAGAAGTCAAATAAGAGAGGTAAAGAAGCAGTGATGATCAGGAGCTCAAATCTGAGCTTGGGAAAAAGCTCAAAAAAGAAAGTGCTCAAATTGATTTGGAACCTGAGCGACGGGATAGGCCTCGGTGATATGATCCCAACACCGTGAACGGCACTGAAAACCGACGCTGTATGAAGAAGTTATTCAACTTTGAAGTTTGCCAATTTCAGTAAAAGGATGGCCCAAAGTTGACTTTATAAAAATAATTTTTATTAAAAAAAGAATATTCCACAGAATATTTTGGGAATATTCCATGGAATATTCCACAAAATATTCTACAAAATATTCTTCTTGAGGCCAATCAAAGGGCGCCACGTGGCCCCAAGGTGGAATGAATTACATTGGCGTTCAAAATTATATGTTGGCCGCGGTGAGATTCGACCCCGGGTCGGGCGGGCACAAACGGTGCGTTTACACCGTTGGACCACGTGGTTCATTTGTTAAACTATTGGTGCGGAAGCATATTTAAAAGTTGAAAATTGATATGGGCGCGTTTTGTTCAGAGCTTTTGGTCACGTGGGGCAGATTTTATTAATTATATGGTTATATATTAAAGTTTCTATCGCATGATTCCAAGGTTTACGCCATGATTAGCGCCCTGGACGTGGTTTTATGGATAAGGCCCTATATTTTAGCCCCCTCCCACTGGCGGCAGTTTCGGCGGTTCCTCTAATTTAGCGCTGACCTCCATATTTGTCGGGCTATTTGGCAGTTAGCCAGACTTAGCTGGAGTTATTCTAGGCCAAACTGGCAGTTGGAGTAAAAGAGCCATAACTTTGGCTAGGAAAAGCATTTTGAAGTGATTTTTTATTTTTATTTTGGGTCTCTTCGACATTATGGACTCAATGGCACATGTTTAAGAGCCATTGGACCTCAGTTTCAGCCTGTTTAGCTTCCGAGAAGTTTTTTTGAGCCAATAGGGCCATTTTGGGTTTTGAGTTTGGTTGAGTTGTGGTTATCATTTTGAGGTGAACCAAAGCTCTATTTCAGATAATTTCAACCTTATGAAGCCATTGGAAGAGGTTTTAGATGCATTTGAGGACTTATATAGCCCGAAAATTTGCAGATAATTTCAAAGCACCAGCAAGACATTGATGAAGAGATCACTGTTTATGGTATTATTTCACTGTTTAGTGAATTTGAAAAGGCATTATTAGCCTTTTCTTGCCTTCTAAATCAGTTTATATATTCATATTTGTCTATTGAGACACTTATAATCTTGTATTGCATTTGAGAGCTTTTAATACAAGAGGACAAGCCCATTTTGGGAGGCTTGATCCATGAGATGTAGCCCAAGAGTTGGGGTGAAATCCTATATTATATTGTTGTTGTGTTTTGATATTATATTACTGAATATTTTTTCTGATACCCATGTTAATTTTCAGCAAAAACAATTACACTTAAGATACATAAACAGTGAAAAGACATACACCATTTGCAAGCTAAATTTCCGCATAATGTCAAGTTTGAGTAAGGTCATTTTAATTAAGTCTGAGTGTTTACTTCTATATTTCTTTAGGCAGAGTCTGTAAGAGGGCCAGGTAGCTTCTGGATTCATCCTTTCTTTGAAAGATGACATATCCGATAAATGCCCCTACAGTCTATCTCTGTATTAGAAATAAGAAGTTCTCACATTTTCATATTTAAAATTTGGAGTATTTGCACTCATTTACATAAATGAAAATGGATGCCTTGCACCCTTTTCAAGTACATTCCATTATCATATCAAGTGATTGATTCAGAAGATGAAGAACAGAGAACTAAAAAGAGGACAAAGCTCAGTGAAGACTTAGTAGATGTTCAACCTGGTTTCTCACTACAATTGGGAGAGGAGAAAAATGTCCCAGCTTCACCAGGAAGACATGAAAACACTCAGGAACAAGTGCCCTTAATTAAACAAGTGTTTGCTCAGATTGCAGAAAGAAATAAAAAAAATGAAGGAAAGCATGGAGGCTCAAGCTGAGTATCAAATAACCCCAAATCAAAGAAATTGCTAACTACAATGGATCTTGAAAAGGATCAATTTAAGATTTCCCTTTCACATCATTTTGATATGTCTATAGGTTCATCCAATAATTTTAATACTGTGAATCTAACTATAGATGTAAAGAAAATTCCATTGCTTGAAAAAGTAAATCTACATATGCAAACAGGTCAACTGATTGTGAATGACTTAACCAAAACTAAGGCAATTGCACTCAAGGTTGAAAACATGCTTGCAAAAGTGATCAAGCAATTAAATTTAGAGAAAGCCAATTCCAGGATTAAAAAATCCAGAATGAAGAACTCAAAAATATTATTGTAAAGATTGGGGTAGATCGAAATGACAAGTCTGTTGTACAGAAACTTCCGTAAAGCGCCGAATTAGAAATATCTATGCTAAAGAAAAAGTTGAAGATTCCTATAGGAGAGAACTCTATGGCCGCAGAGGTTGCAGTAGTAGAAAATAAGAAAGAGAAACTTCTTGGGCAGCTCTTGCAGAAGGAAGAGGAAATCACCAAATTGAAGCAAACTAAATCATCATCATTACTGAATCACATTGAATCTCATACTTGTACTTTTGTCTTACCATTTGGTAATGAAGATCCAGTAGCACAAATATCTCAATTTACCACTGAATTGAAGATGGCAGAGAGAGATTACAAAAAGGCACAAAATGATCTGGAGACAACAATGGAAATAATGCAAGCCAAAGAGGGGGAAATCAATAAGTATAGATAAGATTTCCAAATTGCTTAGGCTGAGATTAAAAATCTCTAGGAAAAATTGAAGGGAAATATATTCCTAATACAGGCTAAGGACATCATCTAGAATGATATCATTAAAGAAATGAAAGAAATTTGGGGTTTTTTTACTATTGTAGCAGAAGAAAGAAGTATCATTAGAGATTTTGAGGAACAGGTTATGGTAGACAAGAAAAAGAAAATCAAAAGAGTTGTTTGGGCAAGAAAATTCATTGATTTCATTGATTCCAAAACTGATCAAGAGTTGCAAGAGAATGAAATTAAAGACAGGATTTTATATGCTGTGGAAATTAATAAGATGATTGTTAAAAATGATTGCAGGAACTCCAGAGAGAAGAAGTTGATAGAGCTTAAGGAAGCAGTGAATGAGTTTGATAATATATTTGACGAAAGAGCTAGGGCAGGTTTGCCATCATGCTGGGGCCTTGGAGGCAGTATTTTATCATGGGATTGTTATGAACCATTACTGGTGTTGGAAAAAAGCAAGGTGGACAACACCCATGAAAAGACTCAGATCCTTAAAGGAGCAATAATGATCAATTTCCTTCAAAGTCACTTTCAGCTGTTATGGTTAGTGAAGACTTTATTTACAAAGAAGCCATCATTCAACATAATAACTACAGTTAGATTGGAATATCACAAGCTGCTTCATTCAGCTAAGACAAACATCGAGGTATGGATGAAATGCAGAGCCTCGATGACAGATCTACCAAAGGATCCCTTGACTTCAAAGAAAGATAAACCAACTAGTCAAGGAAATGCAACAACAGCATCATCAGTTCACATTCAACAAATAGATTAGGATTTAAGTTTTATGTTGTTTTTCTCTTAAAGAGAATTTAATTTTAATACGACATTTTGATGACATGTAATAGGTATTTTACGAAGTCCTAAGTAGTTGAAGTAATTAGGATTAGTTCCAGCAATTACAAACTGCTTTCTATTGTATTTAAAGAGATGGACAAGAAAGAAAAAGGTTCTGAGTTTTGGACCTTCAGATTGTAAATTTAGTACTCAGTTTTCAAATGATTAATGAATGAAAAGCAAGATTCTGGCATTTGTTGATATTGATATGTTTTCCAGTTTACATTGTGTATTTTCTGTCCTTGAATAAAATGAAGTAATGATGTTGCAGGTATCTTTTTACATATGTGAACAAGAGTTAAATACTTAATGGGCGCTCCTTGATTTTAACTAATCTTCTGTCATAAAATTCTTCTGAAGTTTAAAATTATAGATATTGTTTACCAGCATAACAATTTGGGCTTCCTTCCTTCATATTCTTCTCATCATTCCACTTAATATCAACAGATAATGGCATTGCAAATAATTTATTGCATTTGATTCTTGAGGGTTTAATAATAGTACATCTGAAGGTGATTAAGCAAAGACCCTTGATATTAAAATTCTATGACACACATGTATAAATGTCTTGAGAACTGATTCCTTTATACAGCCAAGGGATTGTCTATTAAGGTACAACATTTTTTGGTGCTGTTGGCGGGGATGAAGAAACGAAGTTGCTTCCCTGGGTTTTATTTCATATTTCCTCTGGTTGTCAAAGAGGAGGAAATATCAGGCTGCATTTTTGTTTCATAATTCTGACGTATAAAAGGCCACATACGAGGTCAGACACTTCATAATAGAAAGCACCAATTTTGTCAGACCCTGAAAAATTGGTTTCTAAAAAATTTCAGAAGCAAAAGAAGTTTTCTACACCTGATGGTACACTGCCTGCACCTGGAAGGAGTTCACATAGTCCCTCATCTAAGGGTTTCCAAGAAACTCATTTTCTCGAAACAAGAATCCTTTTCCCCACCAATTCATTTTCAAGAACCAAGGTTAGAAGAAAAATATTTTGAGTCTGTTTCATTTACATTTATAGAAGCTCAACCAAATATAGTTGCCAGTTATTCTTCTATTGTTTATCAAGCCCTTCCTATATCAGTTGTTTCACCCCATCCATCCACATTTACAACTGGTATACAAACCCCACCTACTCAAGGAGCAGTTAACCAAGGTATAAACATGGAAGCCCTTGTTCCTGCTTTCTTGATGAATAGATATGCACCGTTAAATGTTCCACAACCTATGAATGCAATGCCCCAAGATACCTCAAGTTACTTCCTAGGTTTACTGGTGAGGATGAAGTTACTACAGAACAACACTTGCCATTGTTTTGCACTTTTGCTGAGAATCTAAATGTTGAACATCTTGATGTAGTAATGAGGATTTTTGTACAATCCCTGAATGGAGAGGCAAAAAAATGGTTTAAAGGATTACTGAATGCCTCAATAATAATTGGGATGAAATAGAAACAAAATTCATCCGAAGATGGGGTGAAAAGAGAGATCGTAGTTACTCATTGAAAAAATTTAATGCTATCAAGAAAAAGTCAAATGAAAACATGACTGATTTCATTAAAAGATTCAATAAATTGTATAATATTTTGGCCGTAGAAATGAAGCCTCCCCCTATTGGAGCAAGAGTAGTTTTTGTTGGGGATTTTGTATCAGATTTTAGTTTCACTTTGAGAGAGAGAAGATCTGCTTCTCTTGAACAAATCCAGACTAATGCTTTGGAGATTGAGGCAAATATGACTGCTGCTGGAAAAACACAGGAAAAGCAGTCAATTCAAGATAAATGTAAGGCCAAAGAAGATTCACCAAAGGATAAAAGGATTGATGACATGACAAAGGTTATCAAGAACTTGTCAAATAAACTAGTGAAGATGGAACTAGACAGTAAGAAGCCTGCACAACAAAACATATGATTTTTCAATCCGCAATTCAGAAAGTAGCCCTTGCAGATTTTGCAGAGGGAAAGGAGAGATTAAGATCAAGTTCAAGCACCTTTGTATATAGAAGCATCACCTTTACAATCTGCTAAGGATGATCAGAAAGAAGTTGAAGATCAGATATCTGCTATTTACATGGAAGATAATGAAGAATAAGAGGAATGTGAAGAAGAAAGCACAGAAGATGATGTATCATTTGATTAGGAAGAAATGGATGAGTATTGTAAACAATTCATAGATTTTATGCAAGCAGAGCTGCATAAGAAGTATTACTTGAGATCAAAAAATAGATTAAGAACTCGGGATGACGAGGAAAAAGAGCCAGAGTCAGTCCCTTCTCCAATGGAAACTCCATAATCAAAGAAATCAGTAAAAAAATCATACAAGGGGAAACAACCTATGAATTCAGTGAGTGGAAATGAAAAACAACAGGCTGAGCCTTCCCAAAATAAGTTTATTGATTCTAATATTTTGGAAAAGATTGTTACTGTACCAAAGCAGAATGCTAACCCTAACAAAAATCAAGAAGAACTTGAGAAGATTATTAAACAAAATCAAGCCTTCAGTCTATCCAAAGAATTAGAAAAGATCAAAATTCAAGTACCCCTGCTTGAGTTAGCTAAGACACCTGGTTACAAGAAGGAAATTGCAGAATTTATTAATATTTCTCAGTCTGATGATATTGGTGATACTGTGAATTTGCACGAGGAAAAACCAGTGGTCACTTTTGGTCCACATGTGTAAGAGGTAGATTCTTCTGTTCCCCCATTTTATATATCAGTGCTTCTTCATGATTTTATTCTTCATAATTGTATGTTAGATTCTGGTGCATCACATAATCTCATGCCATTATCAGTAATGAAAGAATTAAATTTACAAATTACTAATCCCTATAGAGACCTATATTCATTTGATTCGAAAATGATGAAGTGTGTTGGGCTTATCAAAGACATGGTGGTATCCCTAGCCCAAATTCTAGCCAAAAGTATTATGATGGATGTAGTAGTTGCAGATATTCCAGCCAGATTTGGTATGATTTTTCCAGATCTTAGGGGGCCAAGCTTGGAGGTGTTTTAAAGGTGGACTTTACATATACTATCATTCCTATGTGTAGGTTTTAACCCTGTATAGAAATTATCTGTAAATGAATATTAAAGACAGAAAATAAACAGTAGTGAGAGCATAAAACATAAAACAGATAAACACAAAGATATTCCCCTGGATCCCAAATCGGGACAACCAGCTTGATTTTTCATTATATTCCTTTTAGTGTTACAACACATATATATACATGCCGAAGCATACATAAACCCTAGATTAGAACATAATCGTAGTTCCCTTTACCGGATCTACAAAATACCAGGGGCCGAAAACCATCGTACCCCAAAACCATGTGCAAACCCATGCACAAAACCATGGGCAGATCCGCCCACCGGAAAATAAGGACCAAAAAAAAATTTCCGGGGCGCTGCCCCAGACCCTGATAGAGGGGATACCACCCCCCTGTGACCCCCTTGAAATTGTGCCCACCGCAACGTACAGGGGGGGCTATCACCCCCCTTGTGACCCTCCCGTGTGTGATTAGTCATGGAAAGAATATAACACATACCCAACATTCTCCCACTTGTTTTTTTATTTCTACAGGGGGCCATAAGAGAGCTTAGTCATTAGCCCAATTCTGCAACACCCATTGTTTCTCTACACCAAGAGAGCTTCTGAGTGCTTACAAACTTCGTCAATGCATCTGCAACATTCTTCAAAGTGTCCAACTTTACCATCAACACCCTTTTAGCCTCAACCATATCTCTCACAAAGTGATATTGAACATCAATGTGCTTTGTCTTTGAATGATAAGCAGGGTTCTTAGCCAAGAAAATTGCACTTTAGCTATCACAATCTATCCTTATAGCTTGCTGCACCAACCCCATACTTGAACGCAATCTCTACAACCAAACTACTTCCTTACTTGCATGAGTGGCTGTTATGTATTCAACCTCTGTAGTTGAAAGAGCCACTACAGACTGTATTTTACTCATCCAACTGACTGCACCTCCAAATAGGCTAAACACATACCCACTTGTAGATCTTCTTTGGTCCATATCTCCAGCCCAGTCTGCATCAACAAAACCATGAATGTCCAACACTCTTTCCAATCTTGGTCTTCCCTGGTACCATAAGCCATAATCACTAGTGCCACGTAAATATCTGAAAATATGTTTCACTGCTATCCAATGCTCCTTCCCTCAGTTTGACATAAACCTGCTCAATACTCCCACTGCATGTGCAATGTATGGTCTAGTACAGACCATTGCATACATCAGGGTACCCACTGTACTTGCATATGGAACACGGGACATATCCTCCTCTTCTTCTTGTGTCTTGGGAAACTGTTCAACAGATAGCTTTGTACCTACAGGAATCGAAACATTCACCGGTTTACTATCCTGCATATTTAACCTCTGTAATATAGTCTCGACATACTTCCTTTGGTTTAACCAGAGCTTCCTCTTTCCTTGATCTCTCTTAATTTCCATGCCCAAAATATAGTTTGCAGCACCAAGATCCTTCATGTCAAATTTGGAGAACAGTTGGGTCTTCAAATATTGGATAATTTCTTTGTCATTTCCAATCAACAACATATCATCCACATACAAGACCAAATAAATAACATGATCACCAATTAATTTAAAATAAACACAGTGATCCTCCTTGCTTCTGGTGAAGCCAAGTCCTTGTATGTTGGTATCAAATTTCTGATACCACATCCTTGGTGACTGTTTTAACCCATACAGAGACTTCTTTAACCTGCATACTACTTCTTTCTTCTCCTTCACCATAAAGCCTTTAGGTTGTTTCATGTATATCTCCTCTTCCAGATCCTCGTGAAGAAATGTTTTCTTCACATCCATATGTTCTACCTCAAAATCAAATGCAGCAACAACAGATAAAAGTAATCTAATAGAAGTAACTTTGGCAACAGGAGAAAAATTATCACCAAAATCAATTCTTGGCACCTGGGAATAACCTTTTGCTACCAACCGAGCTTTGTATTTCTCCACCTTTCCTTCTGCATTCATCTTCTTCTTAAACACCCATTTTCTCCTGATGGGCTTCCTCCCAGCCGGCAGCTCCACTAGATCCCATGCCTCATTTTTATGCAAGGATGCCATTTCATCAACCATGGCCTCCTTCCAGAGTTTTCCATCCTCTGAATCTACTGCCTTCCCGATAGTTCCAGGATAATCATCAGTTATAGTTAAAGAAAAATTTGAATAGAAAGTAGATGGACTATACCTTTCTGGTTGTCTTCTTTCCCTAGCTGATCTTCTCACAACTGGAGTTTGTGGCTCTTCCTCTTCTGAGTCTTCTTCTGTTGTAGAGTCTGATTTGTCCTCCTTTAGCTCAAACTCTATCTTCTTAGGTTCCTTTGGTAGGACTTATTGTTTAACAACATCTTTCACCTCTCTGAACACCACATCTCGGCTGTACACAACCTTCCTTGTTTCTGGGTTCCAAAGCTTGTAACCCTTTAAACCATCCTTATACCCAATAAAGATGCACCTTTCAGATTTATTATCCAACTTGGTCCTTTTCTCCTTCGGAACATGTACATATGCATCACATCCAAATACCTATAGATGTGAAAGAGAAGGTTTCTTACCAGTCTATACCTCATGTGGGGTCTTATCCTCCAACATTGATGAAGGTGATCTGTTAACCAGATAGCATGCAGTCTCCACTGCCTCTGCCCAGAATTCTTGTCCTAACCCGGTACCACTAAGCATGCTTCTTGCCTTTTCCATCAGTGTTCTGTTCATTCTTTCTACAACTCCATTTTGCTGAGGTGTGTATGGAGTAGTCTTCTACCATGCTATACCACACTTCTTACAGAACTCTTCAAATTCCTTCTTGCAGAACTCCCCACCATTATCTGTCCTTAGCGCCTTTATCTTCTTCTCTGTCTGGTTTTCCACCAGAGCCTTAAATTCTTTAAATTTGTCAAAGACTTCATATTTATTCCTCAAGAAATATATCCATGTATTCCTTGAGAATTCATCTATGAATGAAACATAGTACATAGACTTTCCCAGTGATGGAACTGACACAAGTCCAAACACATCACTGTGCACAAGCTCTAATATCTTGTTCGCCCTCTTAGCACCAGAAGGAAAACTCACCCGATTCTGCTTCCCATATACACAATGTTCACAGAAATCGAAATCCATAGAGCTATTAGACATACCTTCTACCATACCATTTCCATGCAGTATCCGAAGGCCCTTCTCTCCAATATGTCCAAGCCTTTGATGCCATAGCATGGTCTTTTATCCAGAGACCGCTAGGCTTTCCGCTCCACTTTCGAGAACCACAAAACTATTACACCCAGCAATAATAGTGCTACCCTGAAGCTTGTACAGAGTTCCAATCCGAACTGCCTGCATTAATACCAGTGCTCCCCGAACCATCTTATAGGTATCTTTCTCGAACACTGTTTTTACACTTGCATCATCCATATTGCTTATAGAAATCAGATTTCTGGCCAATGCAGGAATGTGCATAACACCAGGAAGTGTTATAATCCTTCCACCTTGCAGCTTCAGCTTGACGTTTCCACGTCCGACGATTCTAGCCTTCCTATCATCACCTAAGAAGAGATCACTGCCATCATATTTCTCATACTCATAGAACCACTCCCTATGGGGAGTGAAGTGAAAGGATGCACCCAAGTCAATCAACCATGACTCATGATCTACATGTGTATTTGAATAAGAAGCCAAATACACATCCCCATCTTCATTCGAGGTGGTTTTTTCCTTTGCAGAAGGAGCATCATCAGATCCCTTTCCTTTCTCAGGAGCTTTAGATCTACAGTCATTTTTGTAGTGCCCTTCCTTTCCGCATTTCCAGCACACCTTTACAAACTTTCCAGGAGATTTAGATCTCCCTCTAGATTTGGATCTCCCACTCGAAACCTTATTCTTGTTTCTGTTCTGGGACCTTCCTCGTACAGATAAGGCATCTCCATTCCGACCCTCCATATTTCTCCGTCTCATTTCCTCCGACAGCAAGGCTGAGACAATGTCATCAAAATTCAAGGTAGTTGTATTGCTACCTATTGCAATAACCAGACTATCCCACGAGTCTGGTAGAGAGCACAACAAACTGATGCACTTATCTTCATATGATATTTTAATATCAACAGACGACAGCTGACTTACCACAGTATTGAAGGCATTCAGATGCTCTGTCACCGAGTCTCCATCCTTCATCCTCAGGTTATACAGCTTTTTCCGCAGGAACAACTTATTCACCAGAGACTTAGATTGATACAAAGTCCCTAGCTTGTCCCACAAGGTCTTTGTCGTAGCTTCCCCAGATACATTCAACAATACTGAATCTGAGACACACAACCGTATTGTGCTCTTAGCCTTCCGATCCAGTTTCTTCCAGTCTTCATCTGACATTGTCGTTGGTTTAGTACCTAGATCTACCGCAATCCACTGATCTTTATCCACCAGCAGATCCTCCATCTTGAGCTTCCACAACTCAAAACTCTGACCATTAAATTTCTCGATCTCTATCTTTCCGCCACTCGCCATCTTCTTTCACCGCAAGAATCGATCCCGCAGATCTCCCACTAAACAGGGTCTACCACAGGCCCGAGCAAAAAACCCTCAACAACAAAGGCGTCCCATTGAAGCCGAAACAACTCTGATACAAATGTAGGTTTTAACCCTGAACATAAATGATCTACACACGAATCTTATAACAGAAAATAAACAATAGCGAGAGCATAAAACATAAAACAGATAAACACAGAGATTTTCCCCTAGATCCCAAATCGGGACGACCAGCTTGATTTTTCATTATATTACTTTTAGTGTTACAACACATATATACATGCTGAAGCATACATAAACCCCAATCCATTAACCCTGGATTAGAACATAACCGTAGTTCCCTTGACCGGATCTACAAAAATACCAGGGGCCGAAAACCATCATACCCCAAAACCATGTGCAAACCCATGCACAAACCATGGGCGGATCCACCCACCGTAAAAATAAGGACCAAAAATATTTTCGGATCCGCCTCTGACGTTGATAAAGGGCTATCGCCCCCCCTGTGACACCCCCGCGTGTGATTAGTCGTGGAAATAATATAACACATACCCAACACTATGTTTAATGGGGAATAAAGAAGGTTATACAAAGAAACAAGATTTGTTAAAACTACTACAAAGAAAGATGCAAGAAATTCTCCTATTTATGGTCAAGAGAAGGAAGATCTTTCATGTTTTATGCTGCATGAAGATGCAAAATTTGCTGAAGACTCAGATAAGCAGCTCTCTTCAGCAATTGTACATAATGAGTTGGGTTCAAACAAAATTTGGAAGTGTTATTTTGATGGTGCCTACTCAAAGGATGGCACATGACCTAGATTTTTGCTCATATCTCCAAAAGGTAATCTTTTTCCTTTTTCTTTTAAGCTTGAATTTGAATCAACCAATAATGTAGCTCAATATGAGGTGACTTCAAAGAATAAATCTAGTACTGATGCCTTTAATTAAGAAAGAAATCAAGAAAACATATGATGTTAAGATCATAGTTCCTCTTAGATACTCTAAATGGATTTCCAATATAGTACTAACAAGGAAGAAAATAGGTGAAATCATATTTTCCATAGATTTTAGAAACCTTAATAAATTCTCACTAAAAGACAATTACCCTTTACCTAAGATGGATCACATTTTACAAAAAGTAGTTGGAGCTAGTAGGATTTCTTTATTAGATGGTTTCTTAGGTTATAACCAGGTTTTGGTTCACCCTAATGATCAAGATAAGACAACTTTTTCTACTCCATGCGGTACCCTCATGTATGTGAAGATTAGTTTTGGGTTAATGGATGTTGGAGCCACATTTCAATGAGCAATGGATATTTATTTTGCTGATGAAATTGACAGATTTATTGTTATATATCTAGTTGATATTACGGTTTATTCCAAAACTAATGAAGAACATTTGTTACATTTAAGAAGAGTTTCTGAGAAATGTAGGAGGTTTTGAATTTCACTTAATCCTAAGAAAACACTTTTTGGCCTTGAAGAATGAAAACTTCTAGGTCATATCATTTCCAAAGAAGGTATTAGGATTGATCCCAGTAGGATTAAAGCCATATTGAAAATCGATCATCCTATAAATATTAAAGAACTTCAATCAATTATTGGAAAAATAAAATTCCTAAAAATATTCATTTCCAACCTCGTAGAACTCCTCAGAAACATAACAAACATGCTAAAAAGAGATTAAAAAATAAGATGGAACATTGACGCCAGGCAGTGATTTAACCAAGTAAAACAAGCACTGACAAAAGCACCAGTCCTGATTAGTCCAGATTTCACCAAATATTTTATAATTTTTTCATTTGCATATGGACACACTGTTGCATCGGTTCTTTACGAAAAAAAAATTATGGATATGAGAAACCCATTGCATTCTTTAGTAAGGCATTAAGAGATGTTTCATTGAAATATAACATAATGGATAAATAATCCTTTTCCCTAATAAAAGAAAATAAATATTTCAGAGTATATATTATCCATTCTCACATAATTTCTTATGTACCAAATTATGTGGTTAAGGATATTTTGACTCAAAATAGACCATATGATAAAAGAGGTAAGTGGATTTCCATTATTTTTCACTTTATGAGAACCAATCACATTTTAGGAGATGACATCATCCCTAATGGTTGAGGTGGCATTGCTTGAGTTAAAGGTACTTACTTGTCACATTTCAATGGTGGATAAAAACTCATGATTAACTATGGTAGTGCTCTAAGTATTTTTAAATTCAAAGTAAAGTACTCATAATAAATGTCATTTCATACTTTTTGAATAAAAATATATTATTGTCATTTCATATTTCTTGAAAGAAACAATGCATATCCCTATACATTTATTATATTATATTATATTTATATAGTATATTAATTATATGTTATTATACAATTTAAATAATATAAATTTTAATTAATAGCATATAATATAATTAAGAATTTATAAATTTATATTTATATTTTATTTTAAGTTATTTAAGTACAAAGGACAAATGCATTAGTTGTTGAATGATAATGATTTTTTATTGAAAAGATCATTCTTATTTATAGTCACATCAATACAATTTTTTTATTAATTTTATTTTGGTACAAATTTTGAATTGAATTTAACTATGGTTACATGGATTGTGGTGCAAAAATTGAATTTCAAATTCATAAATATTATTTTATTGGTTTAGTTATTATTTTATTATTTCCTTAGTAGGCCCATTTTGGACCTCAAAATTCCCCTAATGGAAAAAAAAAAAAACTATTGCCCCTGCCCTTGAAACCTATATATTTTGAAAGCCCTTTCCAACAGTGTGGTTTGGATTTCAATGGAGAAATCCATCCACCATCCTCTGCCCAACTCAAATGGATCATCATAGCCATTGACTATTTCACCAAATGGATTGATGAAACACCCTCAAGACTAGCAACTAATGTTGTGATTATCAAATTCCTAGAAACTAATATATTGTCAAGACTTGGATGTCCAAGTAAGCTTATCACAGATAATGCAAAATATTTTAAGTCAAATAAAATGGTACATTTTTGGAGCAGATATCATATCACTCTAGGAAATTCAACTTGTTATTACCCTCGGGGTAATGGGTTATCTGAATCTTCAAATAAAATTTTGGTTAACATTATCAAAAATCTGCTACAAGATAACAAAAAGTGATGGAACAACTGTCTAGTCAACTTAGTGTTCCTAAATTGATGTCATAAATTGTCAACCAGGGCTAGTAAACTGTTGAAGTGAAGTGCACTATATGTGCCTAGGTATCTTCTTCCTACTTCATTGTGTTTAGGGTTTTTTAGTGTTTTTGGTTTTGTATTTTTGTGTTAAGAGGAAAAGAACTAAATTGTTGGCAAAGAGAAGTTACTGATCACACTAAAACATAACAAAATCTACTCTAAACTGTGTATGACACCTAAGAACAGAAAATGATAATTCAAAAATTGCAAAGCTTGACAAGGAAAGTAACTCATAACATTAACTCAGTCCAATTCATTTCATTAGAGGTATGTTGGAACAACTTAAGAAAAGGATAAGTTTGATGTAATGAGGTTCTCTTTAATAAACAACAACTTACAATATCACAGAGAAAATCTTATCCATGGTTAGAAATTTGTTGGAATACTTTGAGAAAAGATTATCTGCAATTTAGTAAGGAATCCTATGCTAACATAACTTATGACACTAGAATTAAACCACTCTGCAACTCAAAATGTTACTATTAAGCCTCATTCAAGGGTTAGAGATCTCTTGGAATAGCTTTGGAAAAAGGCTGTTTGTAAAATTATGAGAAATTACAGAATAGTTAAGGACTCAAAATGATATAGCTAATTCTTGTCCATATGATAATGATGTGTTAGAAGAAATTAAGAACAAGAGCAGTTTCTAAATAATGAAGGCATTTTAAGTCTAATTTAACAAGACTAGAATGCAATTATTAAAACTTAAAATACAATGAACAGAACAGAACTAGAATGCAATTAACCTCCGAAGTATTATAGCTCTATCTCATTCATGTGTTAGTGATATATTGGAACAGTTCATAAGAATGAGATTGACTGTAACATTCGATGTAAGTGAACATAAAACATGAAGTTCAAAAAAATGCCTAAATTAGGAACAAAACAGAGCTAAAGTTACTTATCTAGAAAATATGTGCAAATACTTTTGGACAGTAGGGGCCCTCTACCATCATATTGGCACACGAATCTCCTCAAGATTGCTTCAGATCATGCATTAAAGTTATACTTCTTTCATTAAAGGAGAATGCTTCAGAAACAGAGTATCACAGTTTTGGAAAAGTTAACAACAAAACATCAACTAGCTAACTGTCTCTCGGTTCACCGAGTTATTCTTATAAGAAAAATACATAACTATCATTGAGTAGAAATAGGCATAGGTGTCTTTTTCAATCAAAATCGAATTAGAACTCCTGTTGAGGACTTGTACTTTGTTGAAGACATCTGCAGAGTCCTTGTCCTTGTAGAAGTCTACTTCTTAGTTTTGGCTTCCTCCACGTGCATAACCACTTGCATATTTTTGCTCAGACTTCGTAGAGGGAAAGGAATGATGTAGGAGAGTTCTGGAATTCAACCATATGTGTTTTTCCTTCAGACGACACCTGTAACCTGTTTAAACACTAAAATAGTTGTGGAACGCGTGATCGGCTACAAAACGTCTATATTCTGTAGCTATTTTGCACAAAATTATTAAAACAACAAAAACCATGAAAATACAATATGTTAATCAATTTCATGTAACCTTTAAGCAATCCTAATCATTCTTCATTGATTTTAGGCTTATGAAGTGATAAAAGAATGATGAAATGAAGTGAAGGTTTGTAAAAGAGAAGACAATTCTAGGACTCAACATACCCCCACTACAAAACTATTGCATGTCCTCATGCAATTTCATCAAAACTTATTCCATGTGCTCTGAAACCTCTGTTAGAACATTCAACCTTATCTTTCTACTTCTTTTGGCCCTAATCTATTTTCTAATCTCTGTTAACTTTTCAGAAATTGGTTCTTAATCTTCCTCCTGTAGTGGAGTGTCAAGTTTATTTTCAATAACCATGTCAGTTTTTCTTCTTCTGCTCCATCAAAAGATTTGGCAAACGATTTTGAAATCTCCTTATGGAAGCCATCAAATTTCTCTACAAAATTTAACCTCCCTTCTTGTTGTAGTAGCTCCTTGAATTGTGGATATCCTTCCAAATACTTGACTCCAACTGGTTCTGTCCTGACAATTAGCCACATTCCTCCTCTGCGCAGATTATCTTCCTTTCAGAATTACTTTTCTATGCTTGAAGCTAGATTGACTACAGAGTCTAATGCTTTATTTTTGAAACTATATCTCTGTGTCTGAAGATGGATTAGCTGTAGAATGATGCTTCACCCTCAGAATTACCTCTCTGTACTTAGAGATGGATTGGCTCCAAAGTGTAATGGAGGTGAATGGATGGAGGTAATTAGGGAAAATGAAGTGGCTATGGATTTGATGGAGAATTTATGATGAACTTGTGGTGAAATAAGTGAATGATACAATCTTAAGGAGATGTCGACTAGTAGGTTATGTTTGTGATTATGACCATTAATCATTAATCAAGGTTTTAATGAGGACCATTATGGAATGTTGGATAAGGGATATGGCCAAGATATGTTAATCAATTCGAATAATAGGTTGTTTAGGAAACATATGATTATACACATTGTATCTATTTCATGTTTTAACTTTTTGCTATTAAAATAATTTTCACAATTTACCTCGGAATTTTGACCTTGTTAATTGTTGTGCTTGATGTTGTTCCTTTGGTCCTTTTTTAGCATGTTGGTGTTCAAAACATAATCCTTCAATTTCCTGTAATCATCATCTCTTTGTAGGTTGTACAATTGTGTCAGAACTGTTGAATAGGATGTGGCTGCAACATGCAATCTGTAAAAAGAAATGGAGTATGGCTATGGAATATGGATGTGAAATGTAATGGAGTGAAAGTGGAATATGACTTGTGAAATGGAATGAAAGTGGCGTGAGATGGAGTGAAAGTGGAGTGAGATGAAGTGGAATTGTAAAATGAAATGAATTTTGCAATTTCTCTCAAATGCTACATCAGACTTCCCTGAAATTTTCTGAGGTTGTTACGAATATTATTATGCAGCTTCCGACGAAAAATATCTGCTATTGGTTGCACGGATCTCCCGAAAAATGAGAAATGGTTGTAGGTGAAAGTGGCCAATTTATTGAAGAATACACACTAAAATTTTCTGAATTTTTTTGTGTTTATTCACCCTACCTCAATGCATTTACCATAAAAATTTCAGGACCAACGGATGCACGGTTTGAAAGTTATGATAAAATCAATTTCTGCCCTGTTTCACCCTTCATTCTGCCAATGTTGTAACAAAAAAATACGCACGAACTCATTTTAAGGCCGAATTGAGTGATTCAAAAGGGAAACTGTGTATTTTTACCTTTTCTACTACCACATGATTTTAGAATTTCATTTCGATGACGAAAAGGCGCTGCTGTGCAAAAATATTGAAATCTGTCCTAATCTGTCCATAATGCTAAAAAATGAAAATCTGCATTAAAAACCCATCTGAAATGCCCTTAAAAATTGTTTTTTTTCAAATTTTGTCCAACTGTTACTCAATTTATCATATTCTGAGAAAACCCAGAAGCTCAGAATTTTTTATTTCTGCTCCAATCTCTTGCAATATTTGTGCCAAAACTGCCTGTGGAAAAAGTTGCAAAAGACAAAAACAGGCTGCTACAACAATAGCTGCAGAAACTGCCACTTTCCACAGCTATTGTTGAATTGAAAAAAATATGAACATGCTGCTAGAAGAAACTAATAAAATGTACTGCTGCAAGTTGTTGTTGATTCCATAAAACCATTAGTCTTCATCAAAGCCAACATTCATGGTACAATTCTTACCATGCAAATAAATGTGCCGAAGTCGAGCATGGGAAGAAATCATTGGATTACTGATCAATAATGAAAATCGTTAACCAATTCGAGACAACTCACCGATAATGTAAATGAGTGTCAAGGTACCTCAGTGCATCTTGACAGGGACGAATGAATGTGTCGAAGTCGAGTCCCCTGCAAGATTTGACAATCAAGAGACATTGTTGTATTCCCATTGTTATCAATGAGGAGGCTTGCCATTGATGAATGCCACCTCCAAGGCACTCCAAATAATCTCCAATATTGATTCCAGATAAAGTGTCGAGGTAGAGGGGACAAGATCTGTTGGAAGGTGGACCTTAAGGAATTCCACATCATCCAACTCGAGCATAGAACAAAAAATGGAAGAACCATGAAAGTTTGAAACCATCATGAAATTACAGAACTTATTGTGAAATTTGCTCGCCAGTTGCCTGGTTTTCAAGCAAAGCTCATGTCCAATTGCACCAGCAAGATGGTTTTCACAATAGGACTTATTTTTCTCTTTACTTTTTTTTTTTTTTTATGTCCTACTCTACTTGAAAAAGAAAATCTTGTTCAAGTATATGAATACTTCCAATGGAACCATGTCTGTAACAAGATGATAGATAAACTCATATGCAGGTTTGAAAGATACTCTTTGATATGTACCTGTATATGAGATGCCAACTATCTTGATTTAGATGATGTCAGAAGATATTGAATAATTGAGCATTGGGATCCGATGATTGACTTGAACCAAGATTCAATGTAATCTTGTCTTCCTTGTCTTTCCTCTATCATGAAATGCAAGTCTTCGGAGATGTGATCTTCATTCATAGAATCTGGTGATAGGAATGCATGAGACTTTTCAATCTCTAGTTCCAATAACTTTTCTTTATCAACAGACATCCATGACTCTTGGACCTTATCAGAGTCTTTTTCTTCTGGTTGTTGTTCTTCAATGATAGCTGGTGAATAATTTTGCAATACTTCAAAATTGTAAGTTGATTGAGGTGTTTTATTGTTGGGGATATGAAATGGTTGTGCAGGTAGTGGAGTGGGGAATCTTTGGGGTGTTTGTGTGGATGATAATGGGAAAGGTTGAATTGAGGTCAAATGAGGGTGATATTGGTGTTGTAGTGGAGGTAAATGGTATGGATAACATTGATCATGGTATTGAGGATAGAGAGGGAAAGATTGAGGAGATAGTGGATTTCCTTTGTAGGGCCTTTGCCAAATTTGTTGCCAAGATTGGTTTTGAGGTTGGGATTGAGATGCCCAAGGTTGCCAAGGCAAGGGTGTTTTCCAATTACCTTGAGGTTGTTGTGCATAACCTTGAAACTGTGCATAAGGATATTGCATCATATTGGGTTGATGAGGCTGCCATAGTCCTCTTGGAGCTACATAACAAAGTTGCTCTTGTGCTTGATTTGCTCCATTATTCTTCTGGTAAATTTCCTTCAACCCTGGTAATGATGGGAAATCTTCAGTAGTATGTGATCCTGCACAAATTTTACACATTTTAATGTTATCAAGTGGACATTCATGCAAAGCATGTTTCTTTCTACATATGAATGAAGCAACTTTTTGCTTGTTTTGCATTCTTAGCATGTCAGTTTGTTCATTTAAATTATCAAGAATGTTTAGCAAATTGTTAGGTTCATTTTGACTTACCAATATTGATGCTGACTTACTTACTCTTGCCATAAATGGATCTTGAGGGGATCTTAAACACTTTGCTTTTCCTCTTGATATGTTCTTGCATAGTTCAAAAATTTCTTGAAATGACAATCGATAGACATCTCCTTTTCCCACAAGATTAAGAATATCAATCCATTCATCCTTTATAGCATTTAGTAGGAGAGTTTTTAATGCATCTGATCCTAAATTATGCAATTTAGATCTTTTGATATTATAAGTAAATCTCTCCACTAAATCTTCTAGGCTTTCATTCTCTTTTTGGTTCATCTTAAAGACTTCATTTCTAAGGTCATGGTGCATGCAATAACCTTTATATTTTTCCAAAAATACTCTTTTCATATCATCCCATGTCCTTATAGAATTTGTTCCTAAAGTCATGAACCATCGAAGAGCTCTATCCTTCACTGTTGCCGGAAACAAATTCAATTTTTTCATGTGCAATGAGTAGCCATAAGATCTACAAATTATTTCAAATTCAAAAAGAAAGGTTTCTGGGTCTTTTGATCACATACCTTTGAATTTAGGAAGTACAGATGGAATGATGTTCTTCATTTGAACATTGATATTAGTTTCTTGAATGGGAAATCCAAAAGGATCTTCCTCATTGTCATCATCTCCATCCATTTCTTCAACCTCCTTTGTCACCTCTTCTTCTACCTGCAAAAATATGAATTCATGATGTGGATGTGTGGCTCTTACTGCACCACATGATAGTAGATGTGGTAGGTGATTGAAGTTTTTGTTTTTGTTTTTATTTTTTTTGGATGTAAGAAGTAAGGTTACCTAGTTACACTTCCTCGGCAACGGCACCAAAATTTTTAGTCAACTTAGTGTTCCTAAATTGATGTCATAAATTGTCAACCAGGGCTAGTAAACTGTTGAAGTGAATTGCACTATATGTGCCTAGGTATCTTCTTCCTACTTCGTTGTGTTTAGGGTTTTTTAGTGTTTTTGGTTTTGTATTTTTGTGTTAAGAGGAAAAGAACTAAATTGTTGGCAAAGAAAAGTTACTGATCACACTAAAAAAAAACAAAATCTACTCTAAACTGTGTATGACACCTAAGAACAACAAATGCTAATTCACAAATTGCAAAGCTTGACAAGGAAAGTAACTCATAACATTAACTTAGTCCAATTCAGTTCATTAGAGGTATGTTGGAACAACTTAAGAAAAGGATAAGTTTGATGTAATGAGGTTCTCTTTAATAAAAAACAACTTACAATATCACAGAGAAAATCTTATCCATGGTTAGAAATTTGTTGGAATACTCTTAGAAAATATTATCTATAATTTAGTAAGGAATCCTATGCTAACATAACTTATGACACTAGAATTAACCCACTCTGCAACTCAAAATGTTACTATTAAGCCTCATTCAAGGGTTAGAGATCTCTTGGAATAGCTTTGGAAAAAGGCTATTTGTAAAATTATGAGAAATTGCAGAATAGTCAAGGACTCAAAACGATATAGCTAAATCTTGTCCATATGATAATGATGTGTTAGAAGAAATTAAGAACAAGAGTAGTTTCTAAATAATGAAGGCCTTTTAAGTCTAATTTAACAGGACTAGAATGCAATTAATAAAACTTAAAATACAATGAACATAACTGAACTAGAATGCAATTAACGTCCGAAGTATTATACCTCTATCTCATTCACATGTTAGTGATATATTGGAACAGTTCATAAGAATGAGATTGACTGTAACATTCGATGTAAGTGAACATAAAACATGAAGTTCAGAAAACTGCCTAAATTAGGAACGAAACAAAGCTAAAGTCACTTATCTAGAAAATATGCACAAAGCCTTTCGGACAGTAGGGGCCCTCTACCATCGGATTGGCACATGAATCTCCTCAAGATTGCTTCAGATCATGCATTAAAGTTGTACTTCTTTCATTAAAGGAGAACGCTTCAGAAACAGAGTATCACAGTTTTGGAAAACTTGCTGTAAAACACTTCAACTATTCATTTGTCTCTCGGTTCACCGAGTTATTCTTATAAGAAAAATACATAACTGTCATTACGTGGAAATAGGCATAGGTGTCTTTTTTAATCAAAATCGAATTGGAACTCCTGTTGAGGACTCATACTTTGCTGAAGACCTCTGCAGAGTCCTTGTCCTTGTAGAAGTCTACTTCTTAGTTTTGGCTTCCTCTACGTGCATAACCACTTGTAGATTTCTACTCAGACTTCGTAGAGGGAAAGGAATGATGTAGGAGAGTTTTGGAATTTAACCATATGTGTTTAATCAAAGGGACTTGACATGTTCAGCAACCCATTTAAACACTAAATAGTTGCGGAGCAACGTGATGTGACTCTGGGCTTGATGGTGATACAGCAGCTATTTTCCTTTTTTATTAAAACAACAAAACCAGCAATATATAATATAGTAATCAATTGCATATGACCTTTAAGCCCAATCCTAATCATTCTTCATGATTTTGAAACATGGTAAATAATGATGAAATGAAGTGAAGGTTTGTAAAAGAGAAAGCGATTCTAAGAGATGACTTATACCCCCCAGCATAAATGTGCATTATATGAAATTTCATGAAGCTTATTCCATGTCCTGAAAACTCTGTTAGAACATCGACCTTATCTTTCTACTTCTTTTGGCCTAATCTGTACTAATCTCTGTTAACTTTTGAGAGGTAGTTCTTAATCTTCCTCCTGTGGTGGGTGTGGGTTTATTTTCAATAACCATGTCAGTTTTTCTTCTTCTGCTCCATCAAAAGATTTGGCAAACGATTTTGTAATCCCCTTATGGAAGCCATCAAATTTCTCTATAAAATTTAACCTCCGTGCTTGTTGTAGTAGCTCCTTGACTTGTGGATATCCTTCCAAATACTTGACTCCAACTAGTTCTGTCCTGACAATTAGCCACATTCCTCCTCTGTGCAGATTATCTTCCTTTCAGAATTACTTTTGTATGCTTGAAGCTAGATTGAATACAGAGTCTAATGCTTTATTTTTGAAATTATATCTCTGTGTCTGAAGATGGATTAGCTGTAGAATGATGCTTCACCCTCAGAATTACCTCTCTGTACTTAGAGATGGATTGACTCCAAAGTGTAATGGAGGTGAATGGATGGAGGTAATTAAGCTATAAGGGAAAATGAAGTGGCTATGGATCTGATGGAAAATTTATGATGAACTTGTGGTGAAATAAGTGAATGATACAATCTTAAGGAGATGTGGACTAGTAGGTTACGTGTGTGATTATGACCATTAGTCATTAATCAAGGTTTTAATGAGGACTGTTATGGAATGTTGGATAAGGGATATTGCCAAGATATGTTAATAAATTCGAATGATAGGTTGTTTAGGAAACATATGATTATACACATTGTATCTATTTCATGTTTTAACTTTTTGCTATTAAAATAATTTTCACAATTTACCTCAGAATTTTGACCTTGTTAATTGTTGTGCTTGATGTTGTTCCTTTGGTCCTTTTTTAGCATGTTGGTGTTCAAAACAGAATCCTTCAATTTCCTGTAATCATCATCTCTTTGTAGGCTGTACAATTGTGTCAGAATTGCTGAATAAGATGTGGCTGCAACATGCAATCTGTAAAAATAAATGAAGTATGGCTATGGAATATGGATGTGAGATGTAATGGAGTGAAAGTGGAATATGACTTGTGAAATGGAATGAAAGTGGCGTGAGATGGAGTGAAAGTGGAGTGAGATGAAGTGGAATTTTAAAATGAAATGAATTTTGTAATTTATCTCAAATGGTACATCATACTTCCCTGAAATTTTCTGAGGTTGTTACCAATATTATTATGCATCTTTCGACGAAAAATCTCTGCCATTGGTTGCACGGATCTCCCGAAAAATGAGAAATGGCTGTAGGTTAAAGTGGCCAATTTCTTGAAGAATACACACTGAAATTTTCTGTGTTTATTCACCCTACCTCAATGCATTTACTATAAAAATTTCAGGACCAACGGATGCACGGTTTGAAAGTTATGATAAAATCAATTTTTGCCTTGTTTCACCCTTCATTCTGCCCAATGTTGCAACAAAAAAATACGTCACGAACTCATTTTAAGGCCGAATTGAGTGATTCAAAAGGGAAACTGTGTATTTTTACCTTTTCTACTGCCGCATGCTTTTAGAATTTCATTTTGATGAAGAAAAGGTGCTGCTGTGCAAAAATACTGAAATCTGTCCTAATCTGTCCATAATGCTAAAAAATGAAAATTTGCCTTAAAAACCCATCTGAAATGCCCTTAAAAATTTAATTTTTTCAAATTTTTTCCACGCATTACTCAATTTATCATATTCTGAGAAAACCCAGAAGCTCAAAATTTTTTATTTCTGCTCAATCTCTTGCAATATTTGCGCCAAAACTGCCTGTGGAAAAAGTTGCAAAAGACAAAAACAGGCTGCTACAGCAATAGCTACAGAAACTGCCATTTTCTGCAGCTGTTGTTGAATTGAAAAAAAGATGAACATGCTACTACAAGAAACTAATAAAATGTACTACTGCAAGTTGTTGTTGATTCCATAAAACCATTAGTCTTCATCAAAGCCAACATTCATGGTACAATTCTTACCATGCGAATAAATGTGTTGAATACGAGCATGGGAAGAAATCATTGGATTACCGATCAATAATGAAAATCGTTAACTAATGCGAGACAACTCACCGATGATGTAAATGAGTGTCAAGGTACCTCAGTGCATCTTGACAGGGACGAATGAATGTGTCGAAGTCGAGTCGCCTGCAAGATTTGACAATCAAGAGACATTGTTGTATTCCCATTGTTATCAACGAGGATGCTTTCCATTGATGAATGCAAGCTCCAAGGCACTCCAAATAATCTCTAATATTGATTCCAGATAAAGTGTCGAGGTAGAGGGGAAAAGATATGTTGGAAGGTGGACCTTAAGGAATTCCACATCATCCAACTCGAGCATAGAACCAAAAATGATTTGAACAACCATGAAAGTTTGAAACCATCATGAAATTGCAGAACTTATTGTGAAATTTTCTCGCCAGTTGCTTGGTTTTCAAGCAAAGCTCATGTCCAATTGCGCCAACAAATTGGTTTTCACAATAGGACTTATTTTTCTCTTTAACTTTTTTTTTTTTTTTTTTAATGTCCTACTCTACTTGAAAAAGAAAATCTTGTTCAAGTATATGAATAATTCCATGGAACCATGTCTGTAACAAGATGATAGATAAACTCATATGCAGGTTTGAAAGATACTCTTTGATATGTACCTGTATATGAGATGCCAACTATCTTGATTTAGATGATGTCAGAAGATATTGAATAATTGAGCATTGGGATCCGATGATTGACTTGAACCAAGATTCAATGTAATCTTGTCTTCCTTGTCTTTCCTCTATCATGAAATGCAAGTCTTCGGAGATGTGATCTTCATTCATAGAATCTGGTGATAGGCATGCATGAGACTTTTCAATCTCTAGTTCCAATAACTTCTCTTTATCAACAGACATCCATGATTCTTGGACCTTGTCTGAGTCTTCTTCTTTTAGTTGTTGTTCTTCAATGATAGTTGGTGAATCATTTTGCAATACTTCAAAATTGTAAGTTTATTGAGGTGTTTTATTGTTGGGGATATGAAATTGTTGTGCAGGTAGTGGAGTGGGGAATCTTTGGGGTGTTTGTGTGGATGATAATGGGAAAGGTTGAATTGAGGTCAAATGAGGGTGATATTGATGTTGTAGTGGAGGTAAATGGTATGGATAACATTGATCATGGTATTGAGGATAGAGAGGGAAAGATTGAGGAGATAGTGGATTTCCTTTGTAGGGCCTTTGCCAACTTTGTTGCCAAGACTGGTTTTGAGGTTGGGATTGAGATGCCCAAGGTTGCCAAGGCAAGGGTGTTTTCCAATTACCTTGAGGTTGTTGTGCATAACCTTGAAACTATGCATAAGGATATTGCGTCATATTAGGTTGATGAGGCTGCCATAGTCCTCTTGGAGGTACATAACAAAGTTTCTCTTGTGCTTGATTTGCTCCATTATCCTTCTGGTAAATTTCCTTCAACCCTGGTAATGATGGGAAATATTTAGTAGTATATATGTGATCCTGCACAAATTTTACACATTTTAATGTTATCAAGTGGACATTCATGCAAAGCATGTTTCTTTCTACATATGAATGAAGCAACTTTTTGCTTGTTTTGCATTCTTAGCATGTCAGTTTGTTCATTTAAATTACCAAGAATGTTTAGAAAATTGTTAGGTTTAGTTTGACTTACCAATCTTGATGCTGACTTACTTACTCTTGCCATAAATGGATCTTGAGGGGATCTTACACACTTTGCTTTTCCTCTTGATATGTTCTTGCATAGTTCACAAATTTCTTGAAATGACAATCAATAGACATCTCCTTTTCCCAAAATATTAAGAAGATCAATCCATTCATCCTTTATAGAATTTAGTAGGAGATTTTTTAATGCATCTGATCCTAAATTATGCAATTTGGATCTTTTGATATTATAAGTAAATCTCTCCACTAAATCTTCTAGGCTTTCATCCTCTTTTTGGTTCATCTTAGAGACTTCATTTCTAAGGTCATGGTGCATGCAATAACCTTTATATTTTTCCAAAAATACTCTTTTCATATCATCCCATGTCCTTATAGAATTTTCTCCTAAAGTCATGAACCATCTAAGAGCTCTATCCTTCAATGTTGTTGGAAACAAATTCAATTTTTGCATGTGCAATGAGTATCCATAAGATCTACAAATTATTTCAAATTCAAAAAGAAAGTTTTATGGGTCTTCTGATCTCATACCTTTGAAGTTAGGAAGTACATATGGATGGATGTTCTTCATTTGAACGTTGATATCAGTTTCTTGAATGGGAAATCCTAAAGGATCTTCCTCATTGTCATCATCTCCATCCATTTCTTCAACCTCCTTTGTCACCTCTTCTTCTACCTGCAGAAATATGAATTCATGATGTGGATGTGTGGCTCTTACTGCACCACATGATATAGTGGGTGTGGTAGGTGATTGAATTTTTTGTTTTTGTTTTTGTTTTTGTTTTTTTGGATGTAAGAAATAAGGTTACCTAATTACACTAATTACACTTCTCCGGCAACGGTGCCAAAATGTCTAGTCAACTTAGTGTTCCTAAATTGATGTCATAAATTGTCAACCGAGGCTAGTAAACTGTTGAAGTGAAGTGCACTATATGTGCCTAGGTATCTTCTTTCAACTTCGTTGTGTTTAGGGTTTTTTAGTGTTTTTGGTTTAGTATTTTTCTGTTAAGAGGAAAAGAACTAAATTTTTGGCAAAGAGAAGTTACTGATCACACTAAAACAGAATAAAATCTACTCTAAATTGTGTATGACACCTAAGAACAGAAAATGCTAATTCACAAATTGCAAAGCTTGACAAGGAAAGTAACGCATAACATTAACTTAGTCCAATTAATTTCATTAGAGGTATGTTGGAACAACTTAAGAAAAGGATAAGTTTGATGTAATGAGGTTCTCTTTAATAAATAACAACTTACAATATCACAGAGAAAATCTTATCCATGGTTAGAAATTTGTTGGAATACTTTGAGAAAAGATTATCTGCAATTTAGTAAGGAATACTATACTAACATAACTTATGACACTAGAATTAACCCACTCTGCAACTCAAAATGTTACTATTAAGCCTCATTCAAGGGTTAGAGATCTTTTGGAATAGCTTTGGAAAAAGGTTGTTTGTAAAATTATGAGAAATTGCAGAATAGTCAAGGACTCAAAATGATATAGCTAATTCTTGTCCATATGATAATGATGTGTTAGAAGAAATTAATAACAAGAGAAGTTTGTAAATAATGAAGGCCTTTTAAGTCTAATTTAACAAGACTAGAATGCAATTAATAAAACTTAAAATACAATGAACAGAACTGAACTAGAATGAAATTAACATCCGAAGTATTATAGCTCTATCTCATTCACGTGTTAGTGATATATTGGAACAGTTCATAGGAATGATATTGACTGTAACATTCGATGTAAGTGAACATAAAACATGAAGTTCAGAAAACTGCCTAAATTAGGAACGAAACAGAGCTAAAGTCACTTATCTAGAAAATATGCACAAAGCCTTTCGGACAGTAGGGGCCCTCTACCATCGGATTGGCACACGAATCTCCTCAAGATTGCTTCAGATCATGCATTAAAGCTGTACTTATTTCATTAAAGGAGAACGCTTCAGAAACAAAGTATCATAGTTTTGGAAAACTTAACAACAAAACATCAACTAGCTAATTGTCTCTCGGTTCACCGAGTTATTCTTATAAGCAAAATACATAACTTTCATTGAGTAGAAATAGGCATAGGTGTCTTTTTCAATCAAAATCGAATTATAACTCCTGTTGAGGACTCGTACTTTGCTGAAGACATCTGCAGAGTCCTTGTCCTTGTAGAAGTCTACTTCTTAGTTTTGGCTTCCTCCACGTGCATAACCACTTGCAAATTTTTGCTCAGACTTCGTAGAGGGCAAGGAATGATGTAGGAGAGTTCTGGAATTCAACCAGATGCATTTTTCCTTCAGACGACACCTATAACCCATTTAAACACTAAAATAGCTGCGGAACATGTGATCGGCTACAGAACATCTGTATTCTGTAGCTATTTTGCACAAAATTATTAAAACAACAAAAACCATGAAAATACAATATGTTAATCAATTGCATGTAACCTTTAAGCAATCCTAATCATTCTTCATTGATTTTAGGCTTATGAAGTGATAAAAGTATGATGAAATGAATTGAAGGTTTGTAAAAGAGAAGGCAATTCTAGGGCTCAACAACAACAAGCTGATAAATGCACTTTGGGCTGATAGGCTTACCACAAAGAAATCAATTGGCATGTCACCATAAAAATGGGTTTATGTAATGGATGTTGTTTTTCCATCTTCTTTAGGAGTTCCAATTATGAAGATAATTTAAGAGTTGCAGGTAGAACCAAATGATACTCAAAAAAGGATAAATCATACCATTCAGCTACAACAATCTAGGTAGGAAGTCTATAACAAAACACAGGTTATCCAAGAGAATGTCAAAAATATTTTTGACAGAAGAACCAAGGAAGATGATTTCAATTTGGGTGACAATTTTTTAAAGTGGGATTCAATAAGAGAAGCAAAAGACAAGCATGTAAATTTTGATAATTTGTGGAAATTACCATATATCATCTATGCATTAAAAGGTCATAATGCATTTTTTCTCAAAGGTTTGGATGGAACAGAAATTCCTTGTGGACTTGTGAATGGCAGGATGCTGAAACATTATTTCTCATGAAAGAAGAGGTGTTTCTTAGATAAATTTCATTATAAATATCATTGTCTTTACTATTTTTATTGGGTGACCTATTGACAGAAGTTGAAGCCGGTAGAGAAAACCCTAAGATTCGAATTGAAGTGACGCCATAATTACTACAACAAAAAAAAGTAATCAGATGCAGACATTGCTAAAATAGAACATTCAAGCTACTGATCAAAGCATGGAGAGTGCCGTCCCCAGCTAGATCCACTTTTACGATTCTATAATTTATAGGATCTCAAAGTGATTGGATATTTTATCTCAGTTATATAATGTTGTAAATAATATTTCAATTTTCAAATGATTTCCAAAAAATATACAAAATAAAATGAAAAGAGGGCATTTAAAAAAATAGAATAAAGACAAAAGAAAAAGAAAAGGAAATACAGTGAAAAAGAGTAAAAAATAAATATGAGAACCCCACAAAAGAAAGACAAAAGAAATAATATTGAAAGTGTTGCAAAGCAAAATGGCACTACTTGATAATATAGTTTCTTTCTGTTAAATAAATTGAATTTTGTGTGCAGCTTGTTCAAAATGCCACAATTATTAGTCATTTGTTTGATCATACAATTTAATCATGGTTAAACAAGTTTAAATTTCTGTTAATTAGACTAGAGAATAAGATTAGCCAAACTGTTTAATCTTGGCTAATGTTAGTTAGGTAGAAAATGATATTAATTCAATTGTTTAAGCTGAATCAATGGAGAAATAAGGGGATAAGTTAGAATAGGTTTTTTTTTCATAAGAATTAAAATGAAGGTTTTCTATTCTAAATGCACCCTTAGGAAGAAATGAATAAAATGATTAGTTCTAGAACTAGGTGAAAAAATGAAATTTAAAAGATACATGGGGTTAATTAGAATTCAAAAAGCGTATTGGTGCAATTTTAGCCTAAAGTTTGAAAATATTATGTAAATGTGCAAAACGCTAATGTTGGAGTTTATTAAAACCTAAAGTTCTACCATATTATAAGGTCACTAGATGACAAAAATCATTTTTCGGTTCCGATTAAAGAGGGCACATATTTCATCCGCTCAATCGTTAGTAGCACTAGATCAATGGCCCAGGTTCCTTTTCGGCCCCCACGTGCTATCCTGCCTTTACCGAGGGGGTGGGGGGGGGTCTGAAATGGTTGTTTTCCCCCGTCGGGTCCCACGCAACATGGTTCACTCTCGATGTGTCACACCCGCCCCCACGTATCAAACCACTTACCAAACTCACCCCCCTCCGAAAATCACCAACCCTCATCCCTTTCTTGATGTCCCTACCCACACTCCTCTTTCCACTCATTCCTTGTTGCGTGATAGTATCCGTTAACCAATAAATTATATTCCCAGGAAATTACCATTAAATTCAATTAATTTCTCCAGGGTAACCATTTGAAAGCCAACAGACCCGCGCCTGCAACAGGAAACCCCTAAAAAGCTTTAAAACCCTAAGAACAATGCCATTTTTTCCTTTCTACTTCATAATTCTCTTAAATTCAACCTTATTTTCAAGTCTTCTATTACACAGTGACTTTCGCCTATCAAACAAGCACTCGATCGAGCAACCAAAGTCTCAATTCTAGTTCTCATATGCAAAAAACATGAAACATTCCCAATAATATTTCATTTTTCCCCAAGATTCTATGAAATTATCCATTAATAAGATGCCTCCCAAGAAGAAAAACCAGGAGGATTCTTTCAATCCCCTAATCCACCCCCTGTAGACCTGGACCACATCCCATTAACTGACCGAGACTATAAAATATTTGAGACATAATGTGAGTTCGAACTCTTTGAACTATGCTATTGGCTCGAGGATAATTTTGTAGACAAAATAGATGAAATTGGACTGTGGGAGTACAATCCCGCCCCCCTTCCAGCCCCCATTACATTTTTCCCCAAACCTTCCACTCTCCTGAATTCATAAGAAAATTCCAAGGCTGCTATGTCCCAAACCAGACTGCATTCATAGCCCCTACTGATGAAATTATCTTCGCCATTATTTCTAAAACCATATATCAAATGATGCAGGCCCCCTCTATAGAAAACAATACCCAGTTTTCAATAGAAACCTTGTCATAATTACACCAAAATCTTGAATTTTCTAAAAGAGCTGGAATTTTTTAACTATTCTTGCCTAGAAATACCCAATTACCAAAAAATAATCCACCTAATCCTTCCTCTATTTTCCCTAATCAAGCCAAGAAAATTATATCTATAATATCCTACATTTTAGGCTCTTATTTTGATCAGTGGGTAGATGAACCCATAGTAGGTTCTTGTCAATATTTTCCATAGATATTAATCCTTCAATTATTTTCAATTTTAGTCAATTTCTGGCTGATATTATTCATGAAAATTTCCTGAAGTTACCAAATGAGGGAGTGTTCAAGTATAATTCAATTCTGGTTTACATTTGTATCTATTATCAGACAGATAGATTTAAGTTTGCTATGCAAAAGTTAGATGAAGAAGGGAATCAATAGTCTATGATATTTTGGACTTCCCTAATAATGAAGGAGAAGGAAGAATTCTCTTACAAACAATACATTGAGAAGTTTATACACCCTACAATGATTATGTTAAATAGTTCAATAGAGCCAAGGATCAATGAGGAGATAAAAATAATTTTACACCTAACAGAGGAAGAAAAGACTGGAGACTTGTACCTATACCAAAACTACATTGAAATGAGATTGTACGAGTGTGAGTTGGAACCATACAAATTGATAAAATACCTCCCCATGAGGATATTTTCATTATAATATATCAAAAAAATGATCAATTTAGATGAGATACACTTTGTTTCAGCAAAGAAGAAATCACAGTTTAGAATTAAGACATAGGTTGGCTCTTTTGTGTGTAATAGTAGGTCAAAAGAAGAAGAAGCAGATAAGCTTCTTAATGAAATGAAGTTTAGTTTAAGCTTCACATGATATTATGACCCTCTGGGTATAATTTATAAATTGAGATTGGTAACAAAAATCCTCCATATACTCATATCGAGAGGCCTGAAATTGAAAGATATGTGAACCAGTTGACTTGGGCATAAAATACCTTGCAAGAAGATGTGGAAAAACTTGTTTCTACTTCTACTTCATAAACTCATGTTCCTCAGGAGAAAACAACCAAGAGATAGAAAGAAGAAGATTTACCTTCAACGGCAGACAATGCAGGGAAGGGGTTCAAAATCATGTACATAAATAGGACTAAATTGAATCCTAAAGTAGATTCAGAGAAGAATCTAGAACAAGAAGTTGCCATGATAGTCAAGGAAACACCTTCATCTCAAGCAAGCATCAAATTTACTACATTTCCAACAGTATCATCAGTATCCCAGGGTCATCAAGACATAGTCCAGACTTCAAAGGTTGTTCAAGGAGAGAAAGAAAAGATCGTTTTTGACAAATTCAGAGAAATCAAACTTAAGAATGATATTCTTAAGAACAACACTTACACTCAATTTTGGAATCATACTTCCAACACACATAGTAGACTCCTTTCAGATTTTTGATTCAGAGAAAGGAAGTGTAACAACTCTGCTTCCACAATTTTTTTTACTATTTATAGGTTAAATACTAAGTACATACAATTACGTTAATGTATTTCATTGCATTTTGACGAACCCATATAGTAGCCTTAATTTTTACTATACTCTTATCTAATTATTGTCAAATTTAAGTTCAACAACTATCATCAATCAAATTTATTATCAGTTAATATTAGCGACATCTCTTACCACCTTATGTCACTAAACATGATTGAGGTCTCTTTTACAATTTCTAACATAAGAATAATATCATGGTTTAACCAATGAGATCTCCTTCTTATGATAATAGAAAAATACATATTTTGGTTGATCTTTAACTACCTTATTATTTTTATATTTCCTTCCACTTACATTAATACCAACTCCCCTCCATGGATAATTATACTTCTGTGTTAAGGTTATAGTTTTAAACATGACTATATAATTTCTTCTCTAATTTATGATACTTATTAAATTTCTACAATTAGGCCATACATAACTATAGCCTTCCTATAGTCTTCGTAACCATACTTTATATATGAGAATTTTCATCGAGGTTTAAACTCCTTGTATGAAATTACGCTCGTTGGAGTTGAACTGTCCATGTTGTTTGCTTCAGTCCTACGTGGAATAATATTATACCATGGAGGCACATAAGCAAGTTTTAGGCTCTCACAGGTTTACCACGTAATCCATTACGTGACTTACCCACTGTCACATAACCAATCGTGTATTTATGAGTTGTGTAGTGAACTCTAGCTCCATATGATGGAAAATTCGATGTCTGATTTTTATTATTGTTTTGGGATTTTCTAACATTTATTAGTGGTACTTCGGTTATTAATGTCATCACATGGCTTTTTACCTATTGATTTAACCTTTCAGCTACCGGGTTAATCTCCACCATTGGATACATTCCATGTTGACGTTTGTGGTTCAATAGTATCTATGGTCAGGGTTCTTCTTCCTTCACCATGTTTTAGCTCTATTCCTCCTTTTGTCTTCATTGTTCATCTCTGGTTACACAATAGTCATTCGGCTTCAAAGGGATTTCGTTTAACTTATTCTATAAATCTAAGCTTATGACGCAGAGGTTGAGAGTTTGTCAAGTTTGGAATACTTCCTAGTTAATGACTCAGTTTTGTTTACATAGTTTTAACGTGCAGGTCTCAGAGACTTTTGAGGTTTCGAATTGAAATTTTTATTTTACCACTTTGTTTCTGCAACTAATTTTCCTTTTCTTCACCTGGTTGTAGTGTTGGGTTTCATCCTAGGAACGTTGCATCTTCAACCTATAGCCACTGCCATTATCGTTTCATACCATGACAATTCGAATCGAAACCATTCCTCCGGCATAGAGAGTAAGGATCTTACTCCATTAACCCATCTCAAGTATATTTTCCTACCTTTGAAAACTGTCACGTTTAAGCTGAGAATTATATTCCAGCATTTTGTAATTGAGTTAATTTCTGGTTTATCTCTGGCAGTTTAAGTTTGGCTTTTCTCATGCATCATTGGTTGAACGCAGATGGAGGATTCATGGCATGAGGAAAAAACCCTCTCTCACACACAAAAATTTCTAACTTGTCCACTTCCTCTCGACATTATCATCCCTCTCCAGGTATGTGTTGTGCTTCCCATTTTGTCTTGTCATATTTTTAACTCTCTATTCGTAAATGTAGCTCTGGTTTTTCATTTAAATGATGCTCATGATTTTTATTTCTGGTTCTTCTCTATTTATAGAATCCAACTTACTCCTTTACGTACGTTCCCTTGTTATATATATATACAAGGTTACGCAGCAACTAGTGTTGTCCATACGTTTTTCCATTCTTAATTTCTACTCCAATATCTCTGCGTTTACTTTATAATTTTGGTTAGAATTTTAATTGGTTTTCAGTGATAAGAAAATTCAATTCTTCCGAGTTAATTAATCTTGATGATGTCTGCTATAACCTCATAGATTACTCTCTTCACGATTCTCATTTTCCTGAATCTTCACAATTTGAATCTCTTCAACTTCTACTTGTTCATTTAATTCATTAAGAATATGAGCTTATATGTCAATTGATTTGTACATATCTTTCCCATACTTGGATTAGAATTACTAGCCTATAATAATTCTAGCTTGTAATTGAATTGGAATAATTTGTATAGAACAGGGTTTAATATTATTATTCCCTAATTTGTACAGGAATTTCATAATTCCATAATTCCTCAAATTTGACTCGGTATGCTGTTGAAGCAGGTTCATGTAAGAATTTTCCTGATTCTCGTTAATAATTTATTCGATTATTAGTTTCCTTTCATTCTCAATTTGGATGATCTTAAAATATATTTTACATACAGATTTATTCCTCTTTGATAGTTAGTAAGATAATTATTACCTATACCTTTGTTGTTTTTTATTATTTCAATGTTCCCTAATTTCTGGAATTTAAACACAATAACCAATTCCCATAATCTCATTTCTGTGCAGGTAACCTTTACCACCATGGTCCCTTTTTTCCATCTTTGTTAGCAGTTTATATGTCCTATCGTGCCATAGTAACTTTTGATTTCATTGTTCAGGTTGGTCCAACACTTCTTTGAGGACTTCCATTAGTATAAATCTGAAGTGTTTCCATAGGGATTATGTAGTTATAATTTATGGGACCGAATCCCAAATTTGTATAAATTTTTGGATAGTATTTACCTAGACAGTTTATATATATGTATAAGTCTCCCTACTTATTTTAATTCAGTATAATCTAATATACCCCATTGTCCATAATTAAAGTTATATTTACTATTCAACATATGTTGTATTCTATATGCCCTGTGTTTCAATTCTGATAACATTCTATGAAATACTTACTGCAGTTCTGATAGCATACTATGAATTATGTATAAATTCAAAATCTTCTAACTACAGTAGGAGATATGATTTGAATTGTTTAGATGCAGGCTAAATATCAGGACAAAATTGCTTTCCTTCTGTAAAATGTTATTTGATAGATTGTCATAGTTAGTTGGATAATGTCATTACATCTATTTTTCCTATATTTACTTTCTGCATGTAAAAATTGGAATACTTTAACTAACCTCAGGTTTAAACCTAATTCACAGGTTTAGACATTCTGAGAGTTGGTACCATCCTAACATTATCTGTGAAACACTATAGGACTATACTATATTTACTATAGCAGGTTCTGTTAAATGCATAGATTTAAACAAGTTATAACTATTAGAAGTATCACATGATTGAGATACAAAAAATAAAATCCTTGAGAAATCTAGCTAATTACTTCACCACCGTTTTAAACTTCAATATAATAACACAAATTCAAGATAAAATGAATAAACTTGTGCATACCAATTCTGGTAGACTATTTTCCACCCAACCTATGATCTTTATCTCCACAGCTCCCCCCGAGCAAAGATCAATTCCTCCCAATAGTAGACAACCTCTTGTCTACCCATAATTTTCTTATTTAAGCCTACTTTCCCATCAGCTCGTTTCCATAACTACATCCACTTAATCAGCATGTTGTTTTCCTTTTTTCCTAGGCTTTCTTTTTGTTTTTTCCATAAAAGTACTTTAAAACTAGTTTTTTCCTCTTTATAGTTTTATTCCACCTCTTCCCAGTAACTTTCCTCTTTATTGGGGTATCTTTTTAGATTTTTATCTCCAATCTAATAATCAATATTAAATCTATTTTCTGCAAGGATTTTTGGAGAATTGGGAAAGTCTTTGGAACCTTATCCATCATCATGGACTTGGATTCCTGATCTCTAATTATACTCTAGTCTTTGCACAAATAATTTCATTTCCAATTTATTAAATTTAAATAATAAAATATGTCCACAATAATTGTTTTCCCTTGGGTCCACTTGACCCTTTAGGACTGTTTAACTGTCTAATAAAATAAGTAAAACTAGGGATATTACATATTCCCCCTCTAAAACAAAACATCATTATCGGTTTTGCACAACAAAGAAAAAACAAAATATAAATTCACTTTTCAAACAATGATGGATATTTTTCCTTCATATATTCCTCTCGCTCCCAAGTAGCTTCTTCGGGTGCAAAGTGCTTCCACTTCACCTTCACCCGGGCTATTGTCCTATTTCGGAGCTCAATTTCTTCTCATGCCAGGATGTGATGAAGTGGCTCTGGAAGAAATTCCCCTTCTGGTTCCACCTGTATCACATTCCAATCAATGACATGAGTAGAATCATGTACATATTTATTTAATGATGAAACATGAAAAACATTGTGAACCTTAATGTGACTAGGTAAAGCGAACTTGTATGCTACTGGTCCCACTCTTTCCAGTACTTCAAAAGGTCCACAGTAGCATGGTTCTAATTTAGCATAGCTAACCATGTACAAAATACTCTTTTGGGCTTAATCCTCAAGTAAACATGATTGCCCACATTGAATTATCTATGAATTCTCTTTTTATCTGCGTAGCTCTTTTGCCTGTCTTATGCTGTCTTAATATTTTGTTGAATTTTCTTCATTGTCCTTTCCATTTCCTACAATGCATCAAGTCCAAGTATTAAATTATCCTATGCTTAACTCCAACTAAGAGGTGTATGGAAGCTTCTTCCATATAATGCTTCGAAGGGACTCATCTTGATTGAGTCTTGGAAACTATTATTATAGGAAAAGTCTTCCAAATGTAGAAAGTCTTCCCACTTTGTAGATTTGTCCATCACATACATTCTCAACATATCTTCTAAAATTTGGTTTGTTCTTTTAGTGTGTTTGTATGTCTGGGGATGATATGCAGTACTAAAGTTCAATTTGGTACCCATTCCCCCAAACAGAGTCTTCCAAAAAGCTGAAGTAAACTTTGCATCTCTTTCTGATATGATCATTTTAGGAATACCATGTAACTTTACAATCTCTTTCATAAACACATTAGATACTTGAGTTGTACCAAAAGTAGATTGTACTTGTAAGAAATGTACATTTTTTATCAATGTGTCTACAACTACCATTATAGAATCATGTTGGTATTTTGTTCTTGGAAATCCAGTTGTAAAATCTCTGGAAACTTTTTCCCACGTCCATTCTGGGACAGGTAAAGGATTCAACAATCCTGCTGGATGTTGTTGCTCTACTTTTACCTGTTGACATTCAAAACATCTAGCTAAATAGTTAGCCACCTCCTTTTTCATATCATGCCAAAACATATTCTTTCTCAAGGCTAAATTCAATTTCTGATAACCCCGGTGTCCTACATAGGGTATTTTATGATACTCATCTAAAATTTCACTTTTTAATGAGCTCACATTGGGAATGTCCAATCTATTTTTATAACAAATCAATCCTTTCTGGTTTTCAGCATATCCCACTATCTCATTTTTTTTGCATTTTTTCTTGAGGTTTCTCATAATTTGAATCTTGATTCATTACTTACTGGATCAATCCTTCAAGTTTATAATTTTCACTACTCCCAACACTATTCAAATTTTGAAGGGAATTCCTACTTAAATCATCTGAAATATTATTTTCCTTTCCTTTAATATGTTTGATCTCCATGTCAAACTCACTAAGGAAGGACAACCATCTAGCTTGTATAAAATTTAAATCAGGTTGTGTGAAAAAATTATTTCAAACTTATGTGGTCTGTCATCAATACAAACTTTTTCCTTAACAAATAATGTCTCCAGATATTCAAAGCATGTATTACAGCAGCTAGCTCTAAGTCATATACGGTGTAATTATGTTCATTTTTCTTTAATTTTCTTGACTGATATGCTATGACTAAGTTTTCTTGCAACAATACCAAACAATAGAACTACAAACTCATAGTGTTTGTATCTAGTTCTGAATGTAGTTTTATTTATGTCTTCATATTTAATTCTCAATTGATGATAGCCTATCCTTAAATCAAATTTTGAAAATATTGTGGCTCCTCTCACTTGATCAAATAAATCATCTATCATGGGTAGAGGATATCTATTTTTGATAGTCAGTTTATTCAGTTGTCTGTAGCCTATGCACATTCTGAATGTACCATCTTTATTTTTAACAAACAATACCATTGCTCCCCATGGGGACACACTTGGCCTAATATAGCCTCGGTCTAGAAAATATTGTAGCTGCAGTTTTAATTCTAATAACTTTGGGGTACTCATTCTGTATGGTGCTCTAAAGACTGGTGTAGCTCCTGGTATTAACTGAATTGAAAAATCAATTTCTCTTTTAAGGGGTAATTGAGGAATTTCATCTAGAAACACATCCTTGAATTATCTGATTACTGGTATATTTTCAACAGTTTCTTTTTCAGTTTTTTGTCCCAATTCTTCCACATGTACATCGTACACTTGAAAACCTTCTCTTGCTATTATTTTTAACTGTAGTGCTGAAATATGTGTAACTGATATTGGTTTGGGTTTTCCTTTCACTATCACTGGTTTTCCCTCACCATCTATGCAGTGTATTGTTTTATATAAACACTTTAATATTGCTTTCTGTTTTTGTAACCAGTCCATTCCCACTAATACATCATAGGAACCTAGAGGAAAAATATTTAAATTCAGTTCAGTTTCATACCCTCATACCCTCATTCTCAAACACCATGCTTCTTTTCTTTAGGTTGATAATGCCTCCCATGTCTATTTCCCAATCCAATCCTAGAAGCATATGATAGGGGTCCGCATCTTCCACAATCTGAATTACCTCAAAGTCAGCGCGTACCTTAACTACTATGATATCGACCATAATCTTTGACAGCCTCCCCAATGGTATGATCTTATGTTGGTTAGCCATGTGTAGCTGTATACTAGACCATTCCAGCTTAGGTTCTCCCATCCGCTGCCAAGTTTTCTTGAGAAGTAAGTTCGCATCTAACCCTAGGTCCAAGATAACCTGATCCATTTCATAGGTGCCAATCTATGTTGTTAGCCGCATTTCCCAACCAGTGTGTTTCTTATGCTTGTAAATTTTTTGTACACCCTTAAATTCCATGGGAGGGTTAGTTCTTTCTGTGCAACTTTCTATTAGTGCTTGAAGATTTTCTGTTGCCTTCTGGTTGTGTAGCAGCTTCATACATGCTTGTAGAAATGGTTTAACTTCGTCGTCTGTTCTTAGGTTTGTTGGGGCCTTGGAAGTAGACACCTCATCCTTAGTAAAGTCTTTGTGAGATGCCACGAAGGTTTCCTTCTCCTTCCGTAGGTCCAAGCTTTCCTGCTTGATAGCTGCTTTCTGGATAAGAGGTTCAGCCGCATCTTTCTCCTCAGCTCCTCCAGTAGCCATGCCGCTGCGCATTATGACATTAACACTTGTTCCTTCATCACACGGTTTCGCCTTATCCCTCTACACATTATGTGTAGGTGTGTATTGTTTTTCCTGCATTATTCTATCAGGACTGAAAAGTCTTCAATCGCATGGTCCAATTGTCGACAATATCGGCAATATTGTCTCGTAGGGTTTGGACAGTCCTTCGCAAAGTGCCCTATTTCTCTACAATTGTAATAGATCAATTTTCCTCTTCCCCGACCTATGCCTCCACCCCTTCCCCCTCCCCTTACCCTTGTTGGGGAGCCTCCTCTGCTTGAGGGAGATAGTGGTGAATAAGGGTAAGCCTGTACCCTGTATAGGTTTCCTCGATCTATCATCAAGTCATAGGTCCAACAGTTATGCTCGTCATGTCGCACGGAGGAGAAAAATCAACACCATTGTTGTTTCAACTCTGGAACATAAGAACCAAGATGGGGACAGTGGTTAGTATTGTGTATCTCGGAAACATGACAATCAGTGCACCATAACGTCGGACCACTTGGCCCCGTAGCCTCCTTAGGGCGCAATGGGCTAGGTCCCCCAGCCTACATGTAATCTGTCAGCAGAGGACACTGATCCTTGGTATGGTAGGACACCTTGCATCTTATGCACCATATGTCTAGGCTACCCTTTTTCCCTTGTTCTTTTCACAGGTTTTGTATTTCAAGGTGCATTGCCTCCAGCTATCACTGGACCTGATGTACCCCAAATTGGGCATCATCTCTTGGCGCAGCCTCTAGCTTCATAGCAATCTCATAGGCTTTCTCTTACATCTAAATCGCCTGCTGACCCATAGGTCCGCGTAGGTGAGGTAGTAGCATAGAAATAAATCATTCCTTGTCTTATCTATCATCATACTGAAATACTCCATCTCTGATAAACTTCTTTAACCGCTGATCAACTTCCCAAACAGACTTAGTGGGTCTCTGTCTAAATTATTTTAGGTCAGTTACTAGCTGCGAGTAGGACTTAGGCTTTTGGAACTGTCATTTTAAAGCTATCTTAATCTCCTAAATAGATGGATCTGCATGCTGTCCTACGTATCCCATATACTAGTCCAAGGCCCTTCCTTCAAAGGCGAGGGATAGTTGCGCTCTCTTTACAACATCAGTAGCCACATTCTGCGTAGTCCACACTGATTCTGCTAAAAAATGAAATAATTCCATATCTTCATCTCCTACACCCTTGAAGGTGGGTAGCTTCATGTGTGTGGCCATATCTTCTTCTAATGGTGATGGAGGTGTGGGTGAGTTCTTACCCTTGTGTTGACTTGAAGGTGGTGTAGCTGGAGGGCTATTTTCTTCGTGCGCAGCTGATTCTCTTAATGGACTGTAGATAGCTCTATCTCCTTCTCAATTGGTTCAGTAGTACCTACCACTTCGTATCGTAATCTCACTCAGATCAGAGGTCATTCATTTGGTGTGGCTGCATAGAACACCCTTTTGGCACAGTAATACTTTAATTAACAATGGAAATTTTTTCAAGAACTTACACTAGAAACATTTGAAGAACCTTTGCTTTGCTTTAGAATAGGATACGAACTGATCGACTGCAAATTTTTTCACAAATCCTCCCAGCACGCTATTCACCCAGTGATCTATCGTATGAATGATTGTATTGTCAATCCTCTCCAACTGTTGAATCAATTATGGCATCAATTGTGTAACCTGATCATCCTTCCAACACGTCTGGAATTCTACGAGCCTTTCCAATGATTCCTGAAGCTCATGCGCAAAGGTTGCAAAGAAAAATTCGTAGAATTCGATGAAGATGTACTTGTTCTTCCACTTCTCAACTGTCAAATTCATGCTACGATTCTCCTTTACAGAAAATTCCTGAATCTTATTTTCAAACCAGTCTTCAATTTCCACCCTCTAAGGTCTCAAATGACCTCTTGGCATTACCCGATCTCTCTCTCAAAATTCTCCCGGTCCTGGCGACAGAACCATTTGTTGGCTTGAGGGGTCCTGACCAATGTTCGGAGGTGAAGTTTTGTGAAAAAACCCCCATAATACTAGCCCTTTCGACAATGACCTTCTTGCGCAGGCCAAGGTCTTACCCGTAGCAGTATGGGAGGGTGTTGGAACCAAGTTTCTACACCCTGAGAGAGAGAAGGTAATTCAAGGCAGATCTAGGTTGCAGCTTATTAGGTTCGCACAAAATGAGTCTATTCATAGCTCTTTTAACAGTGTAACCAACATATAACCATAACAAAGCTATCAGATCTAATTAGTACATTCGCATCCACGTGCACATCATCAAATTCTATCACAGAGCATTAGAATCACAACTAATTTTAGATCACAGATATACTCATGCCAATTCCAGAAAAAAGATACATTCACAGCTTTAAATGAATAACAGAGATGCACTCCAGTAGTAAACACAACTAAATTAGATAACACACAGATACTTCAATGATACTTCACATTCATTAATATCAAAGATCCACTTACAAACCAACACAGCCCATGCATATAGCCTAGAAGGGTCTGCACACAGCAGGACTAAGGATCTCCGCGCACATAGCCAGCAGGGGTCCTTACCCAAAACAACCCAAACAGATCTTAACAGTTCACACGTAGCATCAATATATCGACTTACTTACTTACTATACCCAACTATTATGCAGAATTATGGATTACGGATAAAACATTCTTCCCTAGATGTAGTGCTCATCTAGAACAACAGGTTAAAGACTTTGCATGATTCTATTCGTAGCTCTTTTAACAGTGTAACCAACATATAACCATAAAAAAACTATCAGATATAATCAATACATTCGCATCCACGTGCACATCATCAAATTCTATCACAGAGCATTAGAATCACAAATAATTTCAGATCACAGATATACTCATGCCAATTCTAGAAAACAGATACATTCACAGCTTTAAATGAATAACAGAGATGCGGTCTAGCAGTAAACACAACTAATTCAGATAACACACATATACTTCAATGATACTTCGCATTCATTAATATCAAAGATCCACTTACAACCCAATACAGCTTGCGCACACAGCCTAGCGAGGTTCGCACACAACAGCACTGAGGATCTCCGCGCACATAGCCAGTAGGAGTGCTTACCCAAAACAACCCAAACAGATCTTAACATTTTGCACGTAGCATCAATCTATCGACTTACGTACTTACTATACCCAACTGTTATGCAGAATTATGGATTACGGATAAAAAATTCTTCCCTATATGTAGTGCTCATCTAGAACAACAGGTTAAAGACTTTGCAACTACTTTTCTTAACAGTAAATAGACACACAGAATAGATCAAATAACTTACTTTGAATCCAAGTTCTTCCTATTCTCCTTTTGTCTCCCTTGCTGTAGCTTTATATCTGAGCTAGATCGCTAAAATGTTTCCTACAAAGATGAACACTAAACAACAAAATATAGCAATAATACAAATGTCTATTCAAGTTATTTAGTTAAATTAATAAAACATGAACCATATACATCAGATAAGAATTCATAATATGAAAGACAGAAGATTATACAGATACATATGTGGTAAATTAAGGAACAATATTTATTAATGGATAGAAGGGGAGGTTACAATCCAGTGATTTAATTAGTGTCACCATCTCCAGTAGCATCCCAGCCTCATCACAATGCACATCTCTCCAGCAGCATGTCACTCAAATCAATTCCTCAATTGAAATTCCACCAGCATTTCTATACTCAAATTCTTCCTTATCAAACACTAGATATGTCCTCAATTTATAGAGGAGATGAAAGTAGTTTTACAATCAATGACTTTCTAATAATAGGAAAGACATGTTCCTAGTCTTAGAGGTATAAAATGGACACATGGATTCGAATTTTGACACATGTGAACTCTTCTAGAAGGCATTGGCCAAGTGGAGATTCTAGAACAATGAGAATTTTGCTCCCAATGTGACCAACGCACACATGAGTGTCGGGAAGTGCTTTTCAAAGCACCCTTGAGTGGGTTTACTTGCATATGAAACACACTTAGTCCCTTTAGAGGCAACGTTGGTGAGCTCTATATGATATATTATAAACTTCAAATATTGGAAACCTTTGCAAATTAAAGTCACAGATGATTTGTCTTGTTCTTTGTCTTAGGGCATGTAGCAACTGAAATGATAGGGTATGATAGACCCTATTCATTTGTTCTGGAGATGATGTCCATTTAACCAGGTCATTGGGAATGGCACCCAAATTGACCTATAACAATTGCCCCCTAAAGCATGAAGTCAGAATAATACTAACAATATTTTGATTGAGATGCTTTACACTATGATGGGCTGAAGCTGAAGTGGAGTAGCAACCTGCATCAATCTTACAATACATTACATCATGATATATCCTCTTGATCATAATTTCTGAGGGAAGGGATTCCCATGCTCAGCACATAAACTTTATAATAACATGTACATAATTCAGAAAGTCATCTACATCGGAATGTTGCCCAATACAGACATGCCTACAGATATAGGCCCATGTCCGAATGACGATCTGTATGTAAGGTCACCATATAGATGATGTGCAAAACAATCCTAAAATTGCAGCCCAGATGGCTAAAACTAGATTCGAGTTCTTCTTATCTTGTTCACTCGATCATGTAGGTAAAATTCTAGCCATGTGAATATATGATTTGTAGTCGAACATGGAAAGACATCGTTTGATTACCATCCAATGATGTGAGCTGTTAACAAACGTGAGAGAACCACCATTGATGTCAATGGACCTCAAGGTACTGAAGTAAATTTCGTAAGACGTGAATAGATGATTTGATGTCGAACACCAAACAAAATATTTTGGTCAAAATTCTGGAAGCGAAGATGTTGTCGATGCTGTAACAAGCCTCATGGTATTGGAATATAATGTTTCTAAGTGAACTTCCTGGATAATGATTTGTCGTCGACAGGAATTCACCTTCTTGAGAAATGGGAGTTACTAATTTCAGAGACAAAGGTTGACTTGATATAGCAATATTCAGGGATGACTATCATGAGAATGAAGGTTTATTACTATTGGAGAAGGATGAGTATTCATTGGATGACTTCTCTTGAACATATCGGCAACACTGAGATGAGTTGGTAGCATTGACCCAAAATTAAAGTGAAGGTATGATGAACCATAGGTATTAATGAACCGTCAAGAATATTACCCAACTCAAACAGTCACGGTGATGGAATGAAGTGTCATGTTCAAGACCGACTTGCTACCTTAAAAGTTCTGTTCACTTTCCCAAATTTTCCCGGGTCATTTGTCGACTAGTACCTCTTTATTTTTTAACAAGATTGAGGAGGATAGCATTTTCTTAATCTATAATTAAACCCTTAACTCCAGGGGTTCCTTTTTCTCTGTTATCAACGTTCAAAAAAGAGATAAAAGTGCACTTCAAATACTTTTTTTTTTTAACAAAGTTCGAAAAATAAGGGGAAAAAGTATGCTTTGTGGTCAAATCATTCTTGAAATAGATTTGCGCGACTAATATGTTCATCAGTTGCAAGACCTCTTCAGAACAACATAAAATGGATTAAAAATACCTATTTGATGATAAAAACATAATAAAACCATAGTCATAGCAATAAATATGATTTTCAAATAATCAAATGACTAGTAAAAAGATTTTTACTATTCATTTTTACCATTCCATAGTTACCATTTGAATTTTGGAGTTCTGAACCTGATTTTGCCCCTGAAATTCAGTTTTTGATTGCGATCGTTTATGTGGATGGATTTCATTGTCGTTTGATCCAAGTTAGTGCCATGGGCCCTCCCTTTTCTTCAGTAATCATTTCATTTCCATTCATTGCAAAATTTTAGGGTTTTGGAGACCCTAGGGAAAATTCTGCTCCCAAAGAGGTAAACACACCCTTGGACATCGAAAAGTGTGTTTCATAGCAGCTAAAATGAAGGCTACCTACATATATAATGCACTGTCTCTTGTCCTAGGTTGAGTTGGGCGCGATCTTCATTTTTGTTTTTTGCATTATGCCCAAAATTTGCCTAGTTTTTTGCATTGAATGGAATCTAATGGTTCTTATGGTTACATTTCATATTTTCATCAGATTACAATGATGATTACATGGAGGGAAAGAGAGCATGAAGAATAGGATATGATTTCCCTAAATGATTCAGGGACAGTAAGAGCCCTAAGATATTGCAGACTATTAAAGTACTTTCGATTGTCAGGGATAAGGCAACATATAGAACTCTTGGAGTTTCTAGTTCAAGCATGGGATCCAGTTATCGAGGCATTTAATATTAAGAACCAAGTGGTTCCCATAAAAGTAGAGGATGTATACTTTCTTATAGGTTTGTCGAGGAGAGGCTTGCATATTTCACTCTCAGGGTCTATTGTTGGAGGAGAGACTGTGAGAGATTATGTTTTGCAACATCATTATCCAGGGGAAGAGCCAAGCAAAGATGGAAAGATAAAAATTTGGGATGTTAGATATTTTGCTTTGAGAACTATCCTTTTCACGATCGCAAAACTTGTTGGCACCGTTACACTACATGTAGCGAATAGATCGTATATGTAGTACACACTAGAGTGTATGGAGCCAATAGTCTTCAACTGGTCTGAAGCTGTACTTTCTTAGATAAAAGAATAATTGAACAAAGCAAAGGGAGGAAGGAAGAAGAACTTTAGTTATGGTTCGATCCTCATATTGTTTTGTTTAGAACGGATTCCACTGATGCAGCCAGAGCATGTCACACTGGATGTGTCTAATCCTAGAGATCCAAGGATGCAAAGATGGGTAGAATTAATGGGTAGGCATGCAGGCCAATAGATCATTACATTCTAAACTTCATTCTTCACCTGGTTCCGGTGACAGATTGTCACCATCGATGAGTATGCATACAGAGGCGTTGATTTCCGAGGAGATCCAGATTTAGCTTTACCAGAAGGTGCTCAGTGGGGTGCAATGAGTAACAATGTTTTGACCATGTTTTTTATTTTCCTAAGGTTTATACAATGTTTTTGTATTTTCAAGACTAAACTAAATGTTTGATGTAATGAAAATGTTGGTCGAGTTTAACTGGTGGAGGAACCAGAGAGTGTAGCAGATGAGCCAATATAGAGGGATGTTGGGAGAGCAATCCTTTAGGATCTTGATATAGTTGAGACTATGATTGAGCTTCAGCAACACATAGAGGGTTTGACCTTTGGGATTCTGGATTATTGGATCGAAGAGTTACCCATGCTACTGCAGCATCACACTATAGGTGTTCCTAATTGTTGGATGCGGTTACTACGTAGGATAGCTAGATCTATAGCATGTTACCATGAGCACCACTAGTTTACTTTTGACATTTTGCATACATTTTGAGGTTATATGACCAATGTGTCTTTGGCACACATTTTTGTAAAAACCTATAACTATCTATCTATTTGATTTCAGTGTTTTTCTTATGTTTATTGTGCAATCCTATTCAATGATGTGAATGTTTTCATTACATGTGTTGCAAATGTCTGTCTAAAAATTGATTAGCTATCGAATCAGTTAATGTGTTCAAATTTCTAGAAATGTGTTGATATTGAATAAAATCAAAGTGTCTTTCCAAAATTTGAACTCTTAGGAACAATCTATGCAATGTTGGATTTCTAACAGTATAAACACTAGTAAGTTTTAATACCACAAGTTGTGAGTCTAACCTTATGATGATGCGGTTAATACCAAATGAAATGGCATCCAAGAGAAGTTCGATCAACGCGCTATACTCAACAATATTTTTCTTCAATCTACCAATACAAATCCCTTCAAAACTCACTAACTCCCTGTTCGGAGAGAAAATGGCCCACATTGCAGAGGATAGATTCTGCGTACTACGACTAACACCATCAACATATCCAATAAATGACTCCAAAGATTCAGACATCTACGATGAAATTTAAATTGGATTACTAACGTCAAGAAAACTCTAAAAACAAACTAAGATAGTGAATGCAAATAAATAGCATATATATACTATATAATACAAAAAATTACTACACTCATGATTAAGCATAGTAACGTCTTAGATACAATCCATTTATGGGTTGCACCAATGGAATTCCATCGTAATCAACTAACTCATAGGCACCCTTAGCAAGAACTCTTTTGACAATATAGGGGCCATGCCATAATGGCTCAAATTTTCCTATACCTATTAAATTAGCTTCTTGATCATAAAGTAGGACCAAGTCACCCTCTGAGAAATTGTGAGGCTGGACATTTTTGTCGTATTGCACCTTTATACGTCTCTTGTGTGCTTCATTGGCCAATTGGGCTTCAGGACACATTTCATCAAGACGGATGAGATTAAAAATATGTGCCTCTTCTTCTGAGGTGTCAGGTAACAAGTCGATTGTGAGTTTTAATGATGGTATTTCACATTAGATTGGTAAGATAGATTCTAGACCATATACGAATTGAAAGGGAGTATATCCGGTTGCATATCTCACTGAGGTTCGGTACACCCACAAGGCCGAGTACAGGATCAAATGCCAGTTTCTTTTATGAAATCCTATCATTTGTTGAAGCATACATTTAAGAATCTTGTTGATAGCCTCAACTTGTCCATTTGATTATGGATAATAAGGAGTAGAATTATCATGTGACAATCCTAACTTGGTAGTTAATTCAGTCATCATGTGGTTGTGAAAATTCTTCACATGATCTGTAACTATAGCCTGCGGGACCCAAAACCGTGCAATAACATGATTAAAGAAAAAAAATGCAGTTTTCTATTCTGTGTTGTTGAATGTAGGCATCACTTCAACCCATTTGTTAAAGTAGTCGATTGCGACAATAATATAACCATGCCCCCCAGACAAACGAGGATTACAGGTCATGAAGTCAATACCCCATTTCGAAAATGCTCCCACAGAGACAATAGGATGCATTGGTGCTCATGGTTTGTGGATTTTACGATAAATAATCTAGCACGCATGACAACTTCTGACTGAGAGGATGCAGTCATGAAATATTGTAGGCCAAAAGTAACTGGCGTGGAGTATCTTTTGTGTGGTAGCGTATCCAGATAAATTTCCACCACAAGCCCCAACATGGCAATCATTTAAAACCTTTTTGGCCTCCTCATGAGTGAGGCACCTTCTTAAAATAGTATCGACACCATGAAGATAAAGTGTATCACCGACGATCAGATAATATTTGGCTTGGTATCGAATACATTGATGTTCAAATCGAGAGGTATCAGGCCGAAAAGTTTGAGTTTGGAGATAAATGATGAAATATCCATACCAAGGATCAGATGATCTGACCAGAAATAGAGACTCGTCAGGAATTGATGGTTCTGACGTAGTTGCAGTACTATCAAAGGGAAGGTCACAGAGAAGCTTAGCCAAAACTGAAGACTTCTTTGACTTGGATTTGATGAATTCCAAATCAAATTCCTACAAAATGACAATACATTTTGAATATTTCCCCCCCAACAATTGACATGATAAGATATAAGTCATGGGGTTGCAATCCGAAATGATAATGGTCTTTCGGAGTAGGATATAGTGGAAAAATATTTGGACAAGCTTGAACATCTACCAAGGCAAGATTTTCTACGTACAAATACTTAACTTCCGTATCATTGAGATTACGACTCAAATAATAGATCGGATATTAAATTCCATTTTATACTTGGACCAAAACCATAGCAATGGTCATTTCAGCCGTGACGATATATAGGAAATAATCATTCTGATAATTAGGGGGATACATTAATGATGCTCGGACAAGAGTATCCTTGACAGCATCAAAACAAGCTTGCGCAAATTGGTCCCAATGGAAGGGAACCTCTTTTTTCAAAATTCAAGTAAAACCTTTAGCCATTTCGGCGTAGTTTGGAATGAAGCTTCTTAGGAAGTTAGCCTTTACTTGAAGTTTCTATATCTTAAGTAAATTTGATGGTGCAGGAAAATCAAGAATGGCCTGAACATTCAATGGGCCGATTCTAATTCCTTCTTTTGAGACTACAAATCCAAGAAAACGACCAGAACCAACACAAAACACACATTTATGTGGATTAAGGTGTATTTTGTAGTGTCGAAAGCATAAGAAGATGGCTCTCAAATGCATCAGGTGAACAATATGATTTCGTGAATGTGCAAGTAAATCATATAGATAAGGTTGAACAATGTGCTTGATGTCATTGAAAGCATAATCCATTTCTCTCTGAAAATTTTCCCGAGCATTCTTTAAACCAAACGGTAGTTTCATATAAGAAAATGTGCCCCAAGGACAGATGAATTTTGTCTTATGTTGATCCTTTGGGCGGATATTGATTTGATTGTAGCCAGAAAATCCATCCATGAAGGAAAAGATTTCATGTCCAGCACAATCGTCAATAATCTGGTCGATAAAGGGAGTAGGATAGTTGTCTTTTGGACAAGAAATTTTGATGTCCTAATAATCGACACACACTCTAATGGTCCCTTGTTTTTTCATGACAGGAGCGATATTGGAAACCCACTCAGTTAGCGGAACAAGGTAAATGAAACCAACACGCAAAAGTTTTTCAACTTCTACTTTGATGGCAGCGACTTTCTTTGGATGAACAAGATGAAGCCGTTGACGCACCGGTTTGACATCAGGGTACGTATTAATAGTGTGTTCAACAATACTAGTATATATTCCTGGCATTTCCTCGTAAGACCAAGCAAATACATCATGGAATTCACGAAATAGAGAGTGATATGTTTCAAGTTCTGATGGAGAACAAGACACACCAACACGAATATTTTCTACAATGCTAGGTTTGGTCAAAATATCAATAGAAATGGTTTCTTCAATATTTGATAGATTTCTCTTAGAATCGATTGCATTAATAGGTAAAGAATTCAAAAAGAAATTTTTGATTGATGGGTGATATAGTTCACTAAGATAATTTTCTTCATAATCAAGAAGATGGGAATGATTATGATAATCTTCCCATGGTTCTCCTTCTCACATCATGGCTTCCAAAATATTCTCAACTATCAAGAAAATTGAGGAAAATGGATCAGATGGAGTACCAAAATCTAAGGAACTATCAACCCAAATAACAGGCGACGTTGATTTCGGATTCGCCGCCCAAGCCAGATAGATTGATTGCTATGCCATCTCAATAGGGTTGGGTGGCATAAACTCATCCAATGTAACAATTTCAGAAACACATGTACTCTAATTTAAGCCAGATGGAGTGGAAGAGATCATGTAGCAGGTATCTATACTTGCAATTTTTGCCGATGTCGTGGGTGGCGGTAATGCAAAATTTCCCATGAGAGTGGAATCCTTTAAGAGTCCTACACAAATGTTCTGAAGTGCTATTTGGGGTGCGTGAATAAAAGGAACACTTCTAGTTACCTGTGAAGAAAAGGCAAAGAAGGAAAGTTGATTAATGAATGTGATAGTACCTTCATATGGAAAGGCAATCATTCTAAAATATGTAGAAACAATTGTAGTCATTGCATATACCCATGGCCTTCCAAGTATAATATTATAGTCAAGGGGTCTGTCAACAACCTCGACATTAAAATTCACTATTTTTCCCCCTAGTTCAACATGCAAGTTATTAATAATACCACAAGGCTTATATGTACATCCATCGAAAGCCTTCAACATCGTTGATGATTGAGATAAACGCGATGAGCCAAGTGACTTACAACAATTTAGAGACATAATGCATGTAGATGCTCCCTCATCAATAATAGTACGATGAACAAGGTGATTGAGAAAATTTACTTGTATGGATAATTCCAATTCTGTTGGTAGTTGCGGCACATAGCCCATATGATTAAAGACGACAAGATTAGAATCGGTTGGATCAATTCCACCAATAGCCGACAATAAAGCCTATTTCTGGGAGGGAAAATTTTGTAATACCTCAAGAGTAGACATAGCTGAAGGTGATTGAGCCAAGTCTTCAACTATATTATAATTTTTAGCAGCCCTTGCTCGAGGATTATATGTCGATTTGTGAATTACTCCCTTTGGTGGCTTAATTGTCAATTCAGGAATAGTAGTAGGCGGATTTCATAGACGGATTTGTAGTCAAGATAGTAGGTTGATCAGTGGCCTGACTACCATAATCTTTATTACACGTTGACACTAAAAAATCTGTTTAAGTTTTTGTGACAAATAACATAAGTACTTGAGAACTAGAAGCTAGATCCATAGTAACCAAATTTGTGTCTAGATTCGAAAACGAATTTTTCAACACAGCTGACGCATTGGAAGAACTAATGATTTTTTCGACTTCAGTGCAGTGAGGACAATCCCAAACAAAGTGTTCATTATTACAGATTATGCATGGATAATGAGTTTTCCTAGGTTCATATGATTGATTAGATGATCTTTCCTGCGGGTTAGAAGTTTTTTTTCTTAGATTTCCCCTTTTTCTTACTTTCAGGTTGCTTGCCACTTTTTCCCTTGTCAAAAGACATGGCATTAATTCCGGGAGAAGGTGTAGGATCAGATGCAGTAGTATGATGTGTGATTGCAGTGCCAATCAAGTCGTCTCCGGCATGAGAGCCCTTTAATTGAGGAGGAATCGTAAAATTAGATCTCGGTGTGTTAGGAATTTTTTGATAGAGCATGCCAGACTGAGTATAAATCAAGTCTAAATATTGGGCACAATAAATAACTTGCTCTTATGTGACGACGCCACCCTTAGCCACATCCTCAGTTATAGATGGTAATAGGGATTTAATGAACCACTCAGCAAGGAGCTGATCAGGAACCAATGTCTTAACCATTCTACGATGATGACGCCACTCATGAATATGATAGTAAATCTAAGTAGCATTATTTTGTTTGAAATTGGTTAAGAGTTCCATTCCAGTTTCATATCTTATAGGTAACTGGAAGTGAGTCAAAAATATAGTAGCTAGGGCAGTGAAATTATCAAAATAAGCTCTAAGTAACTCAATATACCATTTTGTAGCTGGACCTATGAGCGTATGCTGGAAAAGAAGTAATCGAGTAGCATCATCATTTAGGGAATTTGATGAACACCATAAATGATAAGTCATGACATGATTCGACAGGTATTCCCCAAGGTTTCCATTGAACTTAGGAATATCTGAGGGTAATTTGTGAGGTATCACTGGCCACCAAGGAGCATAGTTGATTGGACCATTGGTTAGCCAATTTAAATCTAGTAACTCTAAAGTTGCAACAAAAGGCAACTGTCTATCAAGGTCAGGTTGAGCATAGCCAGGGTATGATGGAATTGCTTGAGCAAGAGGCCTTTGAGCACCAACATAAGGGATCTGTTGTTGGTAACCCAGATAGGGGTTGTTTTGAAAATCAAATTCTTGAGGATTATGTTGACCAAAACCTGGATATGATACTTGTTGAAATGAAGTCTGAGGTATTTTCACCTAAGGCTACCAAGGTTTTGGAGAGGTAAATCCCCTCTGTGGACAGAGGTGATACCTACTAGCCCAGATCGGGTCTAGCAACAACCGAGTCACGCTAAGACGCAAGTTCCTAATTGAAAAAGACCAAGATGTGACAAGAGGCCTACCTTAAGTCCTACGTTGTTATCGTTTGTGAATAGTATGGCACTTCCATCCCTCGCTTTGGCAGATCACAATTCTTCCGCTAGGTGTGTTCAAACACCTACACGTACACAAAGAAACAAAAAAGAAACAAGCATAAAACCTAATACATGCAACTATGTATCAGTAAGAGAAGATACAACTCATAATCATAAAACATGAACATCTGAGTGGAACCATAATCGAAGTCATTTATTATTAATCAAAACAAAGAAATATACAACCTGAGCTCTAACGTTGGATCTTCCTTTGGCGGGTCGACAGCGGAGTACATCTCGGTAAATCTCGTCGGGAATGGGACAAGTCTCTCTCTTCGACTGTCTGACGATAATCTCCTTACTATTGATTCATCTCTATTCAGGCTACCAAGACTACTTTGCTCAACCATTCAACCCCTTCATCAATGGAATATGGCTATGTTTATAGAGGAGAGGAGGAGGTTGGGATCCCTACAATAGTGGAAGGGATGCCTTATCCCTCGGGAGGTTCCCCATAAGGTGGAAACAAGAGGCCAAAGGAGGAAGGCCATGGTTATTCAGTCGAACCACTTCCCATGACTCATCCACGAAGTTGTTGTAATCGAAACTTCGCCTCTTTTTTAAAAAAAAATTCCATAAGCAGATTGGCGCGGGTGTTTAACTAGGACAGAGCGCCAACTGGTGCGGGCTCAGTGTTGATTTTCCTCATTGGCATGAAGGGATAATGGGCTACCAGTGCCAAGGCAAAAATAGGTGTTTTTAGTGGTCTGCTTAGGAAATGATCAACAGAAGGAATGTTGTCCTCATGGCAAGGGATGAAATGATGGTATTTGCAAGGCATGACACTGCTTATTGGTAACAAAAATGACCCTCCAATGGGAAAGATGGGGATTGCATGGAGGGTGACAAATTACTGTGTAATAGATGCCCCCTAAAGCATGAGGCCCGAGAGAGAGAGAGAGAGAGAGGGGTGAAATGCTTTACGAGAATGTGTCCAATTGAAAACATTGCCGTCAGAAAACTTGCATAGATAGGTACAAATGATATCTCAAGTACATGATATATGTGGTATGGGTGCAGCCATCCATAATAGAGTATACAATAATCAAGATCCAAGGTATGGACGCAGCCATCCAGTAAGGATCGATGAAGATAGTCAGGTATGGTCGCAGCCATCTAGTGAATGAGTCATGTAACCAATCATAATAATCCACAAAATCGCAGCCTAGATTCTAACAAAAAAAATCCAGGGTCTTGCACTCCATCTCGACCCGGAAAAAGTACAAGTTCAAGCATGTGAATAAGTCAGCAGAAGTCAAACATGCAAGAACATCGTCTGATTACCAGACAATGATGAAAGCTATTAACAGACGTGAGAGGAACCACCAATAATGAAAATGGCCCTCAAGGTACTATAGGTACAATCCACAGAATGTGAATAGTGAGCTGGAATTGAACGCCCACAGAATCATCCGATCGAAGGTCAATGATGAAAACCTTGTGTTGAATGTGAAGAACCTACCATTGAGGAATGCAGGCTCCAAGGTATCGGAAGGGAGTCTCTAGATCAACTTCCTGGATAATGAGTTGAATTTGACAGGAATTGACCTTGATCGAAGGTGGGACATAGTGTTTCCCACATCATCAACGCGAGACAGAGGAAAATAATGTTTGTGAATCAGGATCAGATGAGAATAAGAGGAAGGTTGAAACTACAGAGGTCAACTTCTCTTGAACATATCGACGACACGATAGTGTATTTGGCAGTATTTGACATCAAAAGATCAGAGGTCAATATGACAAGGCAAAGAGTAGATGAGAGGTCAAAAGGGATTACCCAAACTCAGGGAGGCAAGTAGAAAATGAGATGAGATGTCCCCAACCCAACACAAATGCAGACAAGTGCCATGTTCAAGAGCGACATACTTCCGACATGATGACAATACTGGTTCCATTTTTCTCCCCACCATTTTTGGCGAGTACCTCTTTATTTTTACACAAGCTTGAAGAGGATACCATATGCTTGTCATATAAGTTCGTCCTTTGGACAAACCCAACCTAGTACATTTAACGAGCCCTAGGAAGGAGAAACTCGAATATCATCATTACGACTGAATCCGATGTCATCAGGGTTTAACGAGTCCGATAAAGGAAGAACTCGGTGTCTTTTCATGTTTAGAGAGTTTGAAAAGACGGCAGAAAAGTAAACTCCAGCAGTCCCTTTTCGTAAATATTTCCTCAGATTCGAAAAGGTAGAAAACTATGTCTGAGAAAACCTCCTAGTCGCGATAGGATAGGGTATTCATTTTTTCGTAAATAATCTATCGCAGCCTGAAAAAGGGGTAAACGTATACTGGGTAGATGTCGTTTCGCAGCCAATTTAACGAGATCAAAATGACAAGAAACTCAGCAATATTTTCATTTTTAGGGAGTCAGAAAAGAGTTGAAAGGTGACTCCTCCTGGAGGAACGAGTGGTATAAAGGGCAGCAACTAGTTCCGGTGATGGTGGAACTACTCAGAACAAGATAAAGGTCAAGAGGTTGGCTAACAAGACCACTCATCGCAACGGTTCCTCAAGAACGGGTAAAACAACCAAGTGAAGGCATATAATCGGCCAAGCAAATAACGACGATAGAGTGAGAAAACCAAGGCTCATCTGGCAAAAACAGGCTGATAAAATGGCAATCAGAAGAGGTAAAATGGGAATGGTTTCATTTTTACACAAGCTTGAAATCAGAAAACTTTGCTTGAAGTTGGTTTCATTTTTACACAATCTTGAAACAAAGATAAACTATGCTTGAAACCAGTTTCATTTTTACACAAGCTTGAAACGGAAACAAACTATGCTTGAAAAGTTAAGCATGCCCCCAGCATGGTGACTCAATTCGAGGTACATGCCCCCCAAGCTTCAATTCATATGAAAGGCAGATGGAGTGAAGGTTCAAATTACAAGATCAAGAGAAAGACTCGACTGGGATTTTACGAGATCTTAGCAAATACTCGAATTGAACAGGAAAGTGTTTCATTGTTTTAACAAGGTTGGCGAATTAAAAGAACTATCCTCAGATGACCTTGTTTCATTTTTTAACAAGCTTGACACAAGAAAAAAAACTTTGCTCCAGACACCTTGTTTCATTTTTTAACGAGCTTGACACAAGAAAACGAACTATGCTTCGATCACCTTGTTTCATTTTTTAGGGAGCTTGACACAAGAAAAACGAACTCTGCTCTAAAGACCTTGTTTCATTTTTTAAGGAGATTGACACAATACAATGAACTCTGCTCCAACAGACCTCATCATAATGAACAAGAAGTCATGGCTTCCAAGAGTTCCACACCGGATGGGAGAACAACATCTCAGAAATCAGGACCCAATGCCCCCAGCACACTATGCACAATGGCATCATCACTTAGTACAGGCACAGGGAAGGTAGCCACATAGTTGACTTGTGGTGGGGCAGATACAACGGGTGGATAAAAACCAGGAAGGGATGATGGCAGGCCAGCTGCCACATCAGGACCAAAGAACGAAAGCTGATCAATGGTCACAATCTATCCTTCATGTGGAAAACAGACCACACGAAAAAGGGAGGAGATAAGTGTTCCCATGGCATAGGTGTAATCGAGCCCCAAGAGTAGATTGAAATCCAAGGGTCCTGGAACAGCCATCACATCCATATGGACGATTTTACCTCCCAAAGTAATAGGTAACCTTGGAAGGATCCCTAATGGTTGACTAGTTCTTCTATTAAAAGACAACAAATTTTGTGTAACAGGCACAAGCAGCGGCGAACCAAAATCTTGCCAAGTAGTTGAGGATAGAACATTAACAGATGTGCCTTCGCCTATAATGGTGCTAGGTACGACCAGATGAGAGGCCTGTACCATGATATCAAAAGGCACATAAGATAGAAGGCGGTATCCCGCAAATCGATTCCAATCAAAGGAAGCAACCAAGCTACTTGGAGGGGCTACCATCGAACCGAGATGGTCTTCCCCTAGTGTTACAGAAGAACAAAGAGCATCATCCATGACCTCCATCTCAAAGGCGGGAGGAGTATCCTCCAGGACCTCCATCATGGGAGGCGGAGGAGTAGCTTCTTGAGATATAGGGACAGGAGAATATTTCTCCAAGTCTGAGGAATCTGAAGAAACAAGAAGAACCTGAGGGATGTGAGGTCCACTCTCAACAGAAAAGACCTGGTGCACCACAGATGGGGCCAGCTCAACCGATCCCATGACCAATGGTTGGTCGGGAACGGATTCATGAATTTGAATTTCCGAGGGAGTGAGATTGACCAAGGATGACTCTTGACCAATGTAGGATCAGCTAGTGAAGGACTCAAAGAAATCCGATTATAACCAGTTGGAAGGCATGGTGTAGAACCAGTTAAGTTGTCCAAAACTCATTTGGCTTCATCCATATACGAACAAAGGTGAATGGCATGGCGCCCTTCACACAACTTACAGGGATTGGTAATCTTACCCTGCTTCTTAGGAGCCTTACCGGCACTAGCTGAAGACGTGCCCCCAACCTGACTCCCAGAAGCCAAAGGAAACGGTGTACGACCGTTGGACCATACTTCGAGAACCTTGGGAATACTAGGGCAGTCTCGAAGAAGATGGTTTCCCTGACACAACATGCAAGGTAATTTGACTTTCCGCGGAGGGTTGGAAGATTCATCAATGGAAGGCTTCTTAGGCACAATAGCTGCAGAGCTGGCCTCTCCTTTATCTAACTTCTTCTTCTTTGTCTTCTTCTTCTTCTTCTTAGCCACCTGGTTACTCGAATCCAGACTTTCACCAGGTTAAGTAGAAGAGGAGGACGCAGAAACAGGCGAAGAAGGGGAGAGGTCCACCTTGGAATCAACATGTCGTTGTTCAGGCGGAGGAACTGATTAAACAGTATCTGAGACATTCGGGACCACAGAGGTTGAAAACAACCAAACAGGCAACCCAATAGTTAACCCAGGAAGGGACAACGTTGCCATATAAGGAGTGCCAACATTTCCAAAAGGAGGAAAAAGACCAGGATTCCCATCGGAGGGGATTCCTTGGTTGGTGAACTCTGGAAAAGTTGCCATCAGAAATGATCTTCAGAACAACACCCTAAGGAAACTAACTTTAACCAGGAATATTTCGTGGGCAGTTAATTTTTAAAACATTGAAACAAAACTCTACTATTTCATCTTTTAAGAGTCGAGAAATAGACAAAAGGTGACTCTATCGCTTTTAGATTGGAAACAAGCATGAAAGGACAAGCGCTTGATGATATTTTCACATTTAATGAGTCAGAAAAGATCGAAATGACTACTCTAGAACTCTATACAAAGGGTGTACCAGATATCCGTGAACTGCAATATACACCTTGGTTCAAAAATAAAAGAGATATCAACCAAGGACTTGACATATGTGCAGGCAATCTCCCCTAATGTTGTGTCCAGTGTATCACATGTATAAGGCAAAAGACTCGGCTTCCTACGGATAAAGGATAGAAACCTAGTGGGGTATCCCTTTATATACGCGACGGTACAGGGAGCACAAGTCCATACTAGTGTTGTCTAAAGCGAAGAGGCGAATGGCAACTACTAGGTTTAACAATGCCGGAACACGTCACTAGCCTATACCTCTAAATATTTCGTTAATGTTTCAATGTTGCCTTAAGATAAATTGAGTAAATTTTATGGTTGATCTTCAATTATGTCTCAGTTTCAAGGCCCTAACGCATGTCATCTGACAATATCCTATATGCAGCTATATGACAAAAGAAATATTTCAATTCGATGAATGCTATCTAGTTAAGGGAAGAGCTTCAAACAATGATGCAACAAACAACAAAACTGCAAACAAAATTATTCCAAACTAGATGACTTTCACTATCCAAAATTAAAACATTCAACGATGTGAATAATGCAATGTAAGCTATGCAAAATCCTCTTTTCTGAAAACTATGCACTTGTAATCTATGCACAATTTCCTTTTTATTTTGAAATGATAAGAATGCACTCAATGCATTTTTCGATGAAATGAGAATCTACTTAATGCATGCTTTTAATGAAAGAGAATGCACTCAAAGTGATTTTTAGCTTTCAATCATTAAACAATGTAATCTAACCTCAATGATGGATCTCAAAAAATACTTTTAAATGCAATGTGATTTAATGCATTTTAACGAAAAGAAAACTTTGAGAAGAAAACTAAATGAATGAAAATCTTCTTAATGAAGGATGAAGGCAAAAGGGATGCAAACAAACACTAAGAATGCAATCGTTGTTTCAAAACACTTTGTAACGAAATTCCTCAAAAGGTGACAAGACATATGAAGTCAAACACAAAGAGGACTTCCAAAGCATGAGATCAAAACAAGGCATTCATTCCCTTTTACATCAAGCAATCATGAAAGAATACTTTCCAGCTGAACAATGAGCAATGCAATCTATGCTCATACAGAGAAAAGACTGGAAGGGAAAGACACACTGGTGAAGGATTCAGGGAAAAAGTCTCAATTTTCACACACCCTAAAATTGGCATGACTTTGGTAGGTGAAACTAGCGCCAACTGGCACGACTTTCTCACTGAAAACTAGCACCAATTACCAATTGGCGCAGGTTGCTAACTGACAACAAGCGCCAACGCCTGAAAATGAAAAAACAAAGAATTTCTCCCAACCAAGACCAGACTCACCACTTCAAGAAAAATCTAAAACTAACCTAGAAGCAAAGTACTGACCAAAAAACTTTCGAACAAGGGAAAACCCTAGCACCTACAGGAAATGGCGTGACTATCTGGCTATAATCCACGCCATATAGGGGATGGCGCAAGTGATGAACAGGCAACATGCGGCAATGGGCGCAAATGTTAGGGTGTAAAACACGCCAAGCAAGCCAACCATGCAAAGATGAAAAATTCAGAAAAGCAGAGGTCAGATCTGATCCTCTAGGGCTGAACAGAGGTTTAATACCATAATAAAGTGAACCAGAAGAGCTGATCAAGAAGAGAAAGACCAAAATCAACCGAAAAGACAAGAAAAAATCCAATCAAGTCCTCAGTGGAGTCACCAGTTTGTTGGAGAGGTAAATCCCCTCTACGAACAGAGGCGATCCCTACTAGCCCAGATCGGGTCTAGCAACAACCGAGTCACACTAAGACTCAAGTTCCTAATTGCAAAAGACCAAGATGTGACAAGAGGCCTACCTTAAGTCCTACACTGCTGCCGTTTGCAGAGAATATGGCGCTTCCATCCCTTGCTTTGGTAGATCACAATTCTTCCGCTAGGTGTGTTTGAACACCTGCACGTACACAAAGAAACAACAAACAAACAAGCATAAAACCTAATACATGCAACCATGTATCAGTCAGAGAAGATACAACTCATAATCATAAAACATGAACATCTGAGTGGAACCATAATCGAAGTCGTTTATTATTAATCAAAACAAAGAAAGATACAACTTGAGCTCTGATGCTAGATCTTCCTTCAGCGGGTCGACAACGGAGTACGTCTCGGTAAAGCTCGTCGGGAATGGGATAAGTATCTCTCTTCAGTTGTCTGATGATAATCTCCTTACTATTGATTCAGCTCTATTAAGGCTACCAAGACTACTTTGCTCAACCATTCAACCCCTTCATCAATGGAAGATGGCTATATTTATAGAGGAGAGGAGGAGGTTGGGATCCCTACAATAGTGGAAGGGAGGCCTTATCCCTCAGGAGGTTCCCCATAAGGTGGAAACAAGAGGCCAAAGGAGGAAGGTCGTGGTTATTCAGTCAAACCACTTCCCATGACTCATCCACGAAGTTGTTGTAATCGAAACTTTGCCTCTTTTTTTAAAAAAAATTCCATAAGCAGATTAGCGTGGGTGCTTAACTAGGACAGAGTGCTAACTGACGCAGGCTCAATGTTAATTTTCCTCATTGGCGCGAGGTGATAACGGGCTACTAGCGCCAAGGAAAAAATAGGTGTTTTTAGTGGTCTGCTCAGGAAATTATCAACAGAAGGAATGTTGTCCCCATGGAAAGGGATGCAATGATGGTATTTGCAAGGCATGACACTACTTATTGGTCACAAAAGTGACCCTCCAATGGGCGAGATGGGGATTGCAGGGATGATGAAAAATGACTTTGTAACACAAGGGTCTGACCCAAATTAGAATAATTTGGATTCAGTTGATAAGTATAACCAGGTCGTGGCTGTAACATCCCATAAAATGGTAAGCCAGCTTGTGAATAAATGATTCTAGATAGAGGTTGTTGTAAATTAACTGAAGGATTTGGAGTTTTTTGACCCAATATTTGAGGGTATTGAGTTGAAGAACCCACTTGAAAAGGTTGTTGTACAACATTTTGATTCTGTAACAGGGTTAAAGATGTATTAACAAGTGGAAATTATGTGGGTGTAACAGGTTGAACTGGTTGATACGAATTTACAACCGTTTGTGGTTGGATAGGCAAATTGGGCTACCATTGACAAACATTCATTTCGACATTATATTGACCAAAAAGTGATGGAGTATTGTCATAGTGGATGACCAAAGGTTTCCCCCCAGCATGAGGATTATAATAAGACAGAAAATATTGCTCTCCAAATGTTGGGATTCCAGTTGATATGGTACTTGATGAAATAGACCCAGAAGGACAGGCTTGATATTGCACTGATGATGTGTATAAAGAATCAAGTCGTTCAGTACTCACTATAGGTTTACCAATTATAAAACCAGACGATGACATTGGTAAAGTCCATGGATTTGAAGATGCACTAGAGAAAATTCCAGATAAATATTTATAACCTGGTGGGACCATAGGGTCACCATGAAAATATGACTTTGGTGAAGTTATAAACATTGACGGGGTAGCGAGGGCAGGTGCTGACGTAATTGGAATAGATGGCCCAACCAAAGATGTTGGTTTAGGCATGGTTACTTGACCAAATGTATACCCTTTTGAATCGACGAGATTTTGAATAGGAAGAGGATCAACAAAAGCAGATGGTGGTGATTGAGGAAAGAACTCGGACAGGTAAAGTTCCTCCCCAAAATGGGTTGGAGTTAAAGGTGTCTCGTCATATGGGATTTCTTGAATCAAAATTAAACTAGGTGGAAGTATTTCTTCCTGCCTCATTGTTCTCTGTCTTACCTCACTATCTATACTGACCCCCTCTAAGCACCCTTCTGCCCCTATAGAGCTTTTCCCCATAGGCTAAGAACCCAAGCTAGCATTATGCTTAATAGGTCAGGTTATAGCTAGATTCTTCCCTCAATCACTCGCTAGAAGGATATGATAAGGAGAGGATGCGAAGAAGAATCTTAGTGGTAGCTATTGCTCTCTTACTTTGCCTACTTTCCCCTTTAATTACATGTATACCCTACCATCCTTCTTTACTTACCATACCAATTCAACCTACTCCTAGGCTTGTTGTCTTGATGGTAATTGTGTCCTTTCAGTTCTAACATCCTTAGTTCTGTTTAGCGTAAGTAAGACTCGATCCCAATGCCGCATACCGATGTCAATGAGCAACGTCAACAACCATGTCTTTTAGGTGGTTGACTGTGTGATATGGGAGACTCAATGGCTATAGAAATTGTGGAATGACCAATTCAGAAATAACTTCCAGTTTTTCAACTTTAGGATTCAGATGTTATGGGAAAAAGGAGATAGGATCTAGATCAAATTCTGGTTGAACAACATCGGGTCCAGGAGGTATGGCCTCACTGATTGGATGGATCGTGACCACGGGTAGTTGCGAGGACTCTGTCTCAACAATAGTAGACAAAATGGGATGTGTAGAAACAACTTGAGCTAACCATGGTATATGGGAAGATGATGTTTCACCAGAGGTACTAATAGTACTTGATTTAGTAGAGTGTTGTTGCCTTCATTGACCAGGAGTAACTTCTAGTGGTAAAGGTGGTTTCAATGCTAATCTACGTGAACGACGAGGAAAATAATTGTTTTCTTCCACGATTACTGATTTATATTAACTAAAAACAAATAAAACAAATAAAATGGTATTGCTAGGCAAAAAGGTTTACCAAGAAACTGTGAACTGCAGAATACCTCCTGGTGAACCAACAAGTACAGGCAGGAAATCTCCCTGAATGTTGTGTTCGATGAATCAAAATTTACAAGGCAGCCAACTCAGTTCACTATGGATGGATAGGAACCTAACATTGTCCTCCCAAATATGCCCCAAGGCACATGGAGGCCCAAGTCCGTATTAGCGTTTTCTGATACGAAACCGCACAGTGAGAGCATTCCTTTATACTTTTTGTACTGTAACACCACCCGATATAACAGAAAATATGTGGATGAGCTACGATATACTTATGTACGTGGAGTGAGGTATCACACTCGAAATGTATCATAGACAATTAATGATAGCTGCTATGTTTTACGATGCCGGAACATGTCTCTATCCTAGACCTTCTAAATGTTAGTGTTATGGCTCCAATGCTTTGTTAGGTAAATTGAGATAAATTTTAAGTTGATCTTGTTTATCAATTTTCCTTTCAAGGTTCACCGTGATAATGTGTTGGAAATCCCTAAAATGTAAACTAAAATGATAAGAAATCTTTCACTTTTAGTTTTTCAAAGAAAATCCTAGCTACTAGAGGGAAAGAGCAATCAATTTGAGAGCAAACAAAAAAAGAGCACAAACTAAAATGCAACTTTCCTAATTGTTCCTTTTGCAAAACACACAATCCAATACATGCAAATGCAGGTTTTTCTTTTCAATCTCTTTAATGTTATGAATGCAGAAAAGAAACTAAGTGCACCAAATCAATAAAAACAAATGCCTTTTACTTTTGATAAATGAAGAATTTAAACAACAATTTCCCTTTTGAAGGAAAAATGAGGAATTTAACAACAATTTATATTATCAAGAAACGAAGAATTAAATGAAAATTTCCTTTTTCAAAAGCAAATGTATCTAATGTAGCAATGAAAATACTTTGAAATTAATTCATCAATGATAAAGAAAAACGCTTTAAATAAACATTGAACAAAATTTTCTTTCAAAGGAGGAAGGAGTAGGTAATATCACTGATCAATCTAAGGTATCAGGCTCTTTAAAACACAGAAAACAACAAACTGAAAGCAAATTCAATGAAAAACTCAATGGAATTTGGTTGACTCAGGGGGCAACATAGTCTCTAAGGGGAGACAGTGCATTGCAACACACCCCTGGAAGGGAGAAAGTGCTATGCAAAGCACTGTGTCCTATTCAACAGTGCGTTGAGTGCAGTTAGAGAATGAAAACTTAACTATTTAACACATTTCTAATGCAAATTTTGATTTCAAAAATCCTAATATTTTTTAGTAAATTCTACTGGGTGAATAAACATAGAAAATCAGAGGAAAATACACTAAGGATGGATGGTAAAATCCCCAGTGGAGTCACCAATTTGTTATGCGGAATTATGGATTACGGCTAAAACAGTCTTCCCTAGATGTAGTGCTCATCTAGAACAGGTTAAATACTTTGCAACTACTTTTCCTAATAGTAAATAGACACTCAGAATATATTAAAGAACTTACTTGGAATCCAAGCGCTTCCTATTATCCTTCTATCGCTCTTGCTGTAGCTTCAAATCTGAGCTAGATCGCCAAAATATTTCATACAAAGATGAACACTAGACAACATAAGATAGCAATAATACAGATTTCTATTCAAGTTATTCAATTAGATCAATAAAACATGAACCATATACATCATATAAGATTTCATAATATGAAATATAGAAGCTTATATAGATACATATGTGGGAAAGTAAACATCAATATTTATTAATGGATAGAAGGGGAGGTTACAACCCAGTGATCGATTTAGTGTCACCATCTCCAGCAACATCCCAGCCTCATCAAAATGCACATCCCTCGAGTAGCATGTCACTCAAATCAATTCCTCAATTGAAATTCCACTAGCATTTCTCTACTCAAATTCTTCCTTATCAAACACTAGGATTTGAGCTCAATTTATAGAGGAGCTGAAGGTAGTTTTACAATCAATGACTTTCTAATAATAGGAAAGACATGTTCCCAGTCTCAAAGGTATCAAATGGACACATGGATTCAAATTTTGACACGAATTCTTCTAGAAGTCACTGGCCAAGTGGAGATTCTGGAACAATGAGAATTTCACTCCCAATGTGACCAACGCACCCATGAGTGTCGGGAGGTGCTTTACAAAGCACCCTTGAGTGGGGTTACTTGAATATGCAATGTACTTATTCCCTTTAGAGGCAATGTTTGTGAGCTCTCATATGATATATATAAACTTCAAATCTTGGAAACCTTTGCAAATGAAATTCATGGATGATTTGTCTTGTTCTTTGTCTTAGGGCATGTAGAAACTGAAATGATAGGGGATGATAGACCCTATTCATTGGTTCTGGAGATGATGTCTAGTTAACCAGGTCATTGGGAATGGTGCCCAAATTGACCTATAACACCAACTAACTATCTATTTATAATATTGTAGCCTTCGCTATCCTATGGTCCCCAAATCGTGGTTTTCATACCATAGAGCTACCCTTTAACCCATTACAAAACATTAGGGGCTTTGAACCACCCCAAAACCCTTACGCGGGACAAAATTATACAAAATTCATGATAGGGAACCCTGCTCCAATAGTTCATTAGATTTTGGTACTCCATCTCATCCTTTTTCATCCACTTTCTTGACTGATGAGAGCATTCTGGAATCCATGATGCCAGAAAGAGAACCATGGGAATATAATCATCATCGTTCCCATCTTCATGATTACGAAAAAGAGAATCTTATTGAATTATATCAACCATCGATAAAAACATTCTTTTCAAATTCTTTTCCCATTAATGCAATTTAATTCGAGTTAAATTTATAAAATATTGAAGAAACCATTTCTATTGATATTTTGACCAAACCCGACATTGTAGAAAACATTCATGTCGATGTGTCTTGTTCTTCATCAGAACTCGAAACTTATCGCTCTCTCTTTCGTGAATTTTGTGATATATTTTCTTGGTCTTATGAGGAAATTCCAGGCATAGATACTAGTATCATTGAACACACCATTACAATGTACCCTAATGTTAGACCGTATATCAATGCCTCTGTCCTATTCATCCAAAGAAGAATGTTGCCTTTAAAGCTGAAGTTGAAAATTTTTTGCGTGTTGGTTTCATTTACCCTGTTCTGCTAACTGATTGGGTTTCCAATATTGTTCCTGTTATGAGTAAATAAGGGACAATTAGAATGTGCGTCGATTATCAGGATGTCAATCTTGCTTTTCCAAAAGGCAATTATCATACTCCCTTTATCGACCAGATTATTGACGATTATGTCGGATGTGAAATATTTTCGTTCATGGATGGATTTTCTGGCTACAATTAAATTAATATCCACCTAGAGGACCAATATAAGACAACATTCATATGTCCCTGGGGAAAATTCGCTTATCGTAAACTCCTATTTGGTTTAAATAACAATGGGGCAACATTTCAGAGATTAATGGATTATGCTTTCAATGACATCAAGCACATTGTTCAACCTTATCTAGATGATTTACCCGTGCATTCACAAAACCATACTGATCACCTGATGCATTTGAGAGCTATATTTCTACACTGCCGACACTACAAAATACGACTCAATCCACATAAATGTGTTTTTTGTGTTGGTTCTGGTCATTTTCTAAGATTCGTTGTCTCAAAAGAAGGAATTAGAATCGACCCACTGAAGGTCTAGCCCATTCTTGATTTTCCTGTGCTATTAAATTTACTTTAGTTATAGAAAATTCAAGGAAATGCTAACTTCCTAAGGAGGTTCATACCCAACTACGCCGAAATGGCTAAAGGATTTACTCGTCTCTTGAGAAAGGGGATTCCATTCCATTGGGATAAGGTTGCGCAAGATTGTTTTGATGTTGTCAAGGATACAATTGTCCGAGCGTAATTAATGTATCCTTCAATTATCAGAGTGATTATTTCTTATAGATCATCGCGACATATATGACCATTTTTGTGACATTGGTCCAAGAAGAAGATGGGATAGAACATATAATATATTATTTGTGTCGTAATATTAATGATACGGAAGTGAAGTATTCATACATCGAAAATATCACCTTGGAGACCATTCAAGCTATCCAAATAATTCGCCATTATATCCTGTTATGAAAGGCCATTATCATTTCATATTGGAACCCCATGACATACATTCTTTCACGTCAATTTCTAGGGGGGAAATATTCAAAATGGATCATCATTTTATAGGAATTTGATTTGGAATTCATCAAATCCAAGTCAAATAAGTCTTTAGTTTTGGCTGAGCTTCTCTGCGACCTTCCCTCTGATAGTACTGCTACTACATTGGAACCATCAATTCCTGAGGAGTCTTTGTATTTTATCGGATCATATGATCCTTGGTATGGGGATTTTATCATTTATCTCCAAATCCAAACTTTTTGGATCGATACCTCTCCCTCTCAACAACAACGTATTCGATACCAAGAAAAATATTATCTGATCGTGGACGATACACTTTATTATCATGGTGTCGATACAATTTTAAAGAGGTGCCTCACTCATGAGGAGGCCAAGAAGGTTTTAAATGATTGTCATGTTGGGGCTTGCGGTGGACACTTGTCTAAATACACAACCACACAGAATATACTCTATGTTGGTTACTTTTGGCCTACCATATTTCGCAATTGCATCCTTGCAGTCGGAAGTTGTCATGCGTGCCAGATATTCGATCGTAAATTCCATAAACTGCCTACGCCAATGCATCCTCTTATTGTTGTGGGACAATTTTTGAAATGGGGCATTGACTTCATGACCTGCAACCCTCGTTTGTCCGGGGGGCATGGTTATATTATTGTCGTAATAGACTACTTTACCAAGTGGGTCGAAGCGATGCCTACATTCAATAACACAGGTGAAACAACTACATTATTCTTTTTCAATCATGTCATCTAATAGTTTGGTGTTACATAGGCTATAGTCACTGATCATGGTAATCATTTTTGAAATCACATGATGAATGAGTTAACTACCAAATTAGGACTGTCACATGATATTTCTACTCCTTATTATCCACAATCCAATGGACAAGTTAATGCTATTAATAAGGTTCTTAAATGAATTATTCAACGAATGATAGGAGTTCATAAAAAAAAATTGGCATTTGATATTGTACTTGTCTTTGTGGGCATACCGAACCTCAGTGAGAAACACAAATGGATTTACCCCCTTTCAATTGGAGTATGGTCTGGAAGAAATCTTGCCTATCCAATGTGAATTACCATTTTTAAAACTCATTGTTCACTTGTAACCTGACACCTCTACTGAAGAAGCACGTCTTTTTAACCTCATCCATCTTGATGGAACGCGTCATGAATCCACAATACGACCAACATGTCCAACCTCACATCTTCTCAGAGGGTGACATGGTCTTACTTTATGATCAGGAAGCTGATGTAATAGGTACAGGAAAATTTGAGTCATTCTAGCATGACCCTTATATTATCAAAAGAGTTATTGCTAAGGGCACCTACAAGTTGGTAGATTATAATGGAATTCCATTGGTGCAACCCTAAAATGGGTTGTATCTGAAACGTTAATATGCTTAAAAATGACTGTAGTAAAATTTTGTATTATATTGTATATATTCTTTTGATTTGCATTTACTGTCTTAGTTTTCTTTTCTAGGGTTTTCTTGAAGTTAGTAATCCACTTTAAATTTCATCACAAAGATCTGAATCTTTGGAACCATTTTTTGGGTATGTTGATCGTGCTAGTCATAGTACACATAATCTATCCTCTGCAGCATGGGCCATTTTCGCTCTGAATGACGAATTAGTGGGTTTTCAAGGGATTTGTATCAATCAATCTACAAAAAATATGTCTGAGTATAGCACGTTGATCGAACTTCTCTCTGATGCTATTTCATTTGGTATTAACTGCATCATCATTAGGTTAGACTCATAGCTTGTTGTATTGCAACTTACTAGTGTTTATACCATCATAAATCCAGCATTGCTTCGTATGTTCCTAAGAGTTTGACTTTTGGAAAGAAATTTTTATTTTATTCAATATCAGCACATTTCCAGAAATTTGAAACCATTAACTGATTCCTTATTGAATTATGTTATAAATAAAAAATTTCAACACATGTAAAGACATATTTTCAATTCACATCACATAGTTGAATAGGATTGCAAAATAAACATGGGAAAACACTAAAAACAAATAGATAGATAGTTATAGGTTTTTAAAAAATTTGTGCCCAAGACACACTAGTCATATGACCTCAAAATGTGTGCAAAATGTCAAAGTAAACTAGTGATGCTCGTGATAACAAGCTACTTATCTAACTATCCTACACAATAACTGCATCTAATAGTCAGGAACACCAACAGTGTGGTGCTACAATCTCATGGGTAACTCTTTGATCCAGTAATACGAAATCCTGAGAGTAAATCCCTCTATGTGTTGTTGTAGCTTAGCAAGAGTCTCAGTCATATCTAAATCCCGAAGGAATTCTCTTCCGACAGCCCCCTCTGCTGGCTCCTCTTCTCTTTTCTATGGCTGACCCACTGGTCAAACTTGACCTAAATCTGCATACATCAAAAATTTAGTTTAGTCTTGGGAAACATCAAAATTAAAAAACATGTATAAACCTTGGAAAAATAAAAAAACATTGTTAAAACATTCTTACCAATTGCACCCCATTGGGCGTCGTCTAGTAGAATCAAGTATGGATCTCCTCAGAATTCTATGCCTACACAAGCATAATCATCGATGGAAATCATCTATTTTCTAAAATAGGTAAAGAATGTAGTAGATAATATGATGGTCGATTAACCAGCATGGCTAGTCATCAATTATACCCATCTTTGCATCCGTGGATCTCTAGGGCTAGATATACCAAGTGTAACATGTTGGGGTTGCATCAATGGAATCTTCTCTAAGGCAAAGGAGATAAGGATCGAGCCATAGTTGAAATTTCCTTCCTTCTCCCTTTTCCTTGGCCAGTTGTTCTTTCATATGAAAGAGGACAACTTCAGCCCAGTTAAATATTGTTGGTTCCAAACACTCCAGGGCATACTTCATGTATGATCTGTTTTCCACATGTAGTGTAGCGGAACTGGAAATATTTGCGATAGTGAATAGGATGGTCATCAAAGGAAAATCACGTACATCATAAATGTTTATTTTCCCATCCTTACTAGGTTCAATACCTGGATGGAAGTGTTGAAGTATGTAATCTCTCACTGTCTCTCCTCCAAGAGAAGATCCTGAAAGAGAAATGGGCGAACCTTGCCTCGATAATCGTATGAGAAAATAAACATCCTCCACTAATATTGGGACCACTTTGTCCCCAATGTGAAAAGCTTGTATACTCCAATAGTTCCATTTGTTGCCTCATACCCGACAATATGAAGTACTTTAGCAACCCGCAATTTATGAGGGCTCTTATTGTACCTGGATCATTTAGGTAAATCATGTTCTGTTCTTCATGTTCTCTTTCCCTCCATGTAATCATAATTTTGATCCGATTAATACCTAAAACACAATGATAAGACTCATTAAGATCCATTTCATGTAAAAAAGTTGGGAAATTTTGGGCACACAGCAAAAAAAAAGAATGTAAATTGTGCCCAATGCACTCCAGGTCAAGGGACAGAGCATTGCAGTGCATCTAGCCTTCAATTTCAGTGCACTACAATGTAGCTTTCGACATTCAAGGGTGTGTTTCTCTCTGAGCATAGTAGATTTACCCTAAGGGGCTCAAAACCCTAAAAATTTACCATGAAATGCAATGAAAATGATACTAAAAGAAAGAGAAGGTTCATATCTCTAACCTAGATCAAACGACGAGGAAAATTGTCCACAGAATCTATCGCAATCAACTACTAAATTTCGAGGCCAAAAACTGGTTCAGACCTCCGATTTCTCAATTGGTAACTTTGGAATGGTAAAAATGAATGGTGAAAACTCTTTTAATTAGTCAATTTTATTATTTCAAATCATATTTAATGCTATGAATATGGTTTTTATTCATTTTTTCTATAAAAAAATGTATTTTTAATCCATTTGATGGTGTTTTGAATAGGTTTTACATTTGATACAACAGATTAGTCGTGCACACTTATTTACGAATTATTTGACCACAAAGCATCCTTTTATCCTTATTTTTCGAGCTTTGATAAAAATGAAAAAGGACATGAAGCACAATTTTATCTCTTTTTCGAGCTTCGATAACGGAAAAAAGGGAACCCATGGAGTTTTCTTTTAGCTCTTTTCAGACTCTACTAATATTTAAAGATTGTTGAGCACTTGCCTTTTTGAGCTCATAAAAGTAAATGAAATGACATCTACTCAGTATAAGTTTAACCCTTTTCCAGACTGAGATAGGTTATTTACAAAAAGGAAAACCTTATTCGAACATGGCTAAGAGGTTTTCTCAAGTATCATTTTACACTTTTCGGACCTGAGTGAAAAATTTACGAAAAAGGACTCATGGAGTTTTCTTTTGTCCTCTTTTTCAAACTCTCTAAATATGAAAAAGGACAAGGTTTTCTTGGTCGTTAGGCTCGTTAAAACATAAAATAGTGATGTTTTTGTCCAATGTCAATCATGGAAAGAATCGAGTTTCATTTATCGCTAGACTCGTTAAATTATTAAATAGTGATGCATTCGCCCGGAAGGTTGAATTATAGATCAAGAATATGTTATCCTCCTCAAACTTATTAAAAAATAAAGAGGTATTGGTCGACAAATGACTGGGGAAAATTTGGGAAAAATAACATAACACTTTATGGTAGAAGGTCGCTCTTGAAACATGACACTTTCACTCCATCATCGTGACTTTTGGGTTGGGTAATATTCTTGATGGTTCATTCATGCCTATGGTTCATCATACCTTCACTTCGGTTTTGGGTCAATGTTGCCAACTCATCTCAGTGTCACTGATATGTTCAAGAGAAGTCATCCAGTGAATCCTCATCCTTCTGCAATACTCATAACCTTCATTTTCATGATATTCATCCCTGAACATTGTTATATCAAATCACATTTTGTATTTGAAATTAGTAACTCTTGTTTCGCGATAAAGTTGCTTCATGTTGACATCAGCTCATCATCGAGGAATTTTACTTAGAAACATATTCTAGTACCCTGAGGCTTGTTACATCATTGATAGGTTTCTCTCTTCTAGACCTTTGACCGAAAGATTTTGATTGGCGTTCAACATCAAATCATCTATTCATGCCTTGCAAACTATACTATAGTACCTTGAGATCCATTAACATCAATGGTGGTTCTCTCGCATTTGTTAATGGCTCACACCATTGGCTCGTATTCAAATGATGTCTTACCATGTTCGACTTCAAATCATATATTTGCATGGTTAGACTTGTACCTGAACGATCGAGTGAATGAGATAAGAAGACCCCGGATCTATTTTCATCCATCTGGGTTTTGATTTCAAGATTGTTGTACACATCATCTATGCGATGGATTTATATACAGATTTCCATCCAAACATGGGCCTATATCTGTAGGCATGTAAATATTGGGAAACATTCCAATGCAAATTACTTTTTGAATTATGTACATTTTATTAGATAGTTTATGTGTTGAGCATGGGAATGCCTCCCTCAACAATTCTTGATCAAGATGAAAATATCATGATGTAATGTATTGTAAGATTGATGCAAGTCACCATCTGCTTTAGTTCCTACTCATCACATCGTAAATAATCTCATCCAAACACTATTATTATTTTGACTTCACACTTTAGGGGGTAGTTGTTATAGGTCAATTTGTGCATCATCCCCCAATACCTGGTCAAACTGAACATCATCCCCAGAACCAATAAAATAGGGTCTATCATCCCCTTATATTTCAGTTGCTAAATGCCCTAAGTGAAGAAAATTTCATTCATGGCTTCTATTGTGAGATTTCCAAGGTTTGAAGTATATGTTATATGACCTACTGACTCACCAAATCTCATAGGCAAGGGACTAAATGTGTTGCAGTGCCAAATACTCCATGCAAGGGTGCACTGCAATGCACTTCCCGATACTTAAAGATGTGTTGGTCACCTGGGAGCGTAAATCTCATTGTTCCGGGAATCTCCACATGGCCAGTGCCTTCTAGAAGAGTCCATATGTGTCAAACTTCGAACCCAAGTGTCCATCTAACACCTATGAACTTAAAAACATGCCTTGCCTATTATTAGAAAGTCATTCATTAAGAAACTACCATCAGTTTCCCTATAAATTGAGCACTCATCCTATTGATAGGGAGGGGAGAATTTTGGTAAATTTATGATGTTGGATTATCATTTGATACGAGAGTGAAAGTATTGGTATGTTGCTGGGATAATGCTAGATGTGATGAGGCTGGAATGAAGCTGGTGCAGGTTGACAACAAATCGATCCATTGGTTGTAATATTCCCCTTCTACTCTTTAATAAATATTGTTGTTCATTTTCCAATAAATATGTCTCTATTTCTTGTGTAATTTATTCTTGAATGATGTATGTATTTCAAATCTAATCGATATGATTTGAGTAAGATAAGTAGATATATTGTATATTTGTATGTTTTTTGTTGTTCCCTATTTGTGTTTGCAGGAATTGATCTAGAAACTTGAGATGGATTGAAAGCGACGTCAACAGTGACAGAAGGAGAAGGAGAAGCGAAAGAATCACAGGTAGGCTCCTTTCGTATTCTGTATATCTTCTTTTTTTAGAGAAAATGATAGTTATTCTCTCCTCTGTTGTTCTAAGTGTCAAACACCACACTTAGGGAATTCGGTTTATCCGTAGACCACATTTTTGTATACCAATGGCAAAGGCTACAATTGAAAATATTATTGATTTCTTGATTTTCCTTTCTACATTTTATTATTGAAGTTGTTAAAGCTTGTTCCCATAAATTGAAGTCCCTGCAAAATTACTACATTAATTTCACAGTGAGATACATAATAAGATTTCATTATGCGAGGTATGAATATGCCGACGTGAAGAAAAATAATAAGGAAATATTATTCTACACCTCTACATTTCAAAGAAATATATTTTGTATTGCTTACGAAATTTATTTTATAGAATCCTGAGAAAAGTTATAAAAAAATTATGAGTAAATATTGATGTGGAATATACACTATGGATAATATTTTTCAATATATGTGTATGTCTTCATTTATTTGATTTCTTTTTAGATGGTATTTAAGCTATAGTGTTTCCTGCAATATACAAATGAAGCTTTCACTATGCAAAGTGTGTAGATGCAGATGTGCATAAGAAGCACAATAAAATCTTCTTATACACATTGACATTTAGAGGAAATATGTTTTGTATTGCTTGTGAAATATATTTTATAGAACCTTGTGAAAGGTTATAAAAAAATATCTGTAAATATCATCATGGAATATAAACTATGGATCTTTCTCATTACATGTCTATGAGTTAATTTATCTGATTTCTTTGTAGATGGTATTTAAGGTATAATTTTTCAGTAGACATCGTTAAGGAGATTCAAATGAAGCATTCATTGTAGTGAGTGCGAAAGAATGACAACACATATGGAAGAAGCGCAAAAGTAAAAATTAGCATCATGTATAGCGGAATAAGCTTTCATTGTGTGAAGTGTGTTCTTTGCATTTCCATATTCCACATAATGACATTAAATCAATGCTAAGAAGTTTCAGCAATATTTCTGCAAATTAAAGAATCAGCACCTAGTTAGGAATAGGAAGTGTTTCCACATACAAAAATTCATTTATATCAAATATATCCAACCTACATTGACATGGTAGTAGGTACCAACCCAACTATCAACTTTCTTCATAATAGAGGTAGCTTCCCACGTTTCTACACAATATTTCTTTGGAGTTGCCCTTGCCCACCTTTAAACTTTGAGTTATTATTGATAATCTTTACGATAGATATCATTATCACAAATCATTTACATTTAATTTAATTTGTAAACTTTTGAAACTTATAGTACGTATATTGATGATATTAAAGAAACAACAAAGTGTGAAGTAAATGAAGGAGATGGTTTTGGATATTGGAGATTTATTTCCACTTTTTTCCCGTAAATGTTGGCTTTGGTATATTGGATTACTATTTATTGAGAATTTCCTGTAAAAATATTTCACAAGATAAATAGTAACAGATGTTGATTATTTATTTGCTCAATAAATCTACACATAAAGGGAATTGAAAATGTTGCTGATTGAGAGAATGTTTTGAAAGTACAAATAAAAAATGGCCAGTAGAGGAAGGAAATAAGATATTTGCACTGATATTATTAACTCACTTGCTCTTATCAATGAGAGATTTTAGTGGTCAACTATGTATGAGCAATGTGTGAACTTGTCAATGGAAGAGAATAACAATAATAAGATTTAGTCTAGTAGATTATCGAGTTTTGCATGTGTTCCAAAAGTGTTTTATTTTGGAGAAACCATTTATTTGTGCACAAATAATTTTGATTCAAACACAAGAAGAATTATCCTAGCAATGAATAAGACTCCAATTCCTTTGACTCTGAAGGAATTCAGATGCATATTCAAGCTACTAGAACTAGGTATGTGCTTAAAATCGTTAAAGCAAATAGTTTTCTAGACTCAAAAGCAGGCGAAATGAAAATTTATCAAGAATTCATTTTGCTAGTCAATTTGACCAAAAGAAATAGACTCTTTATGACAGTGTACCTGATGACAACCCTTGTTTTGAGCCATGTATTTGGTTAGTTACCCCATAATCCTAAATTCAATTCCAACAAAGAATCCATGAAATTTTGGTATCCCATGTTGTGGAAGTAGGAAACTTCTTCAATTTTTTGTCTAATTCAAGATTTATTTATAAATTAAATCATTTACATCATAACTAGACAAGAGCCCCATTAGATATTTCCAAAGCTCAAGTTTTCTTATGGGGAAACAGGTGCATGAAGAAAGAAAAAATATTAATGTTATTTAAATTTATGGGTTTAAAGGTAAACCACTATTCTTGCAAAGAATTGTTATAGATAGGTATTTTGTTTCCAGATTTTGTAGACAATACCATGATTGGATAGTTATATTTGAATAGAAAAAAAAAGAAAAAATAATTCATTTATCTTCCTTTTAGTATTGGACAAATCATTGTGAAGAATGTGGCTCACATTGCAGATCTTGCAAAGTCTTTGTGTTATCTTAACTTAGGAGAAGTTGAAGCCTTCCAAAGCTTTGATCTAGAAGACATATTTACTAGAAACCTAAGTTTTCTTAGATATTTGAACTTGGTTACAAGAGTCATAGAGGAAAGAAATGAGATTCACAGTGCTCCAAGAAATAATCAAGAATCGATAATGGATACTGGAGAAATCGTTGAAGAAGCGATATTCAACATGGAACAAAATACAAGTAAAGAGGTTCAAATCCTACATATCAATCTCCACCTTGCAATTAAATATTGGTCTAAATTGTTGAGAAATGTAACTAGTACCATTATTCATAATTGTATTTGAGTAAATAAAAATTATTATAAAAGAAAATTTTGTTTTATGCGCATAAGTTTCATGCTCTATGTATTTTGTTTCTAGGTCAAACCTCCAATGCAGGATTCTAGGGTTGATTCATAAGTCATTGTCAATGTATTTATATTCTAGACCCTTCTTGGCCTAATTGTATAAAAGAAAGGAAATTATTTTATATGTTATACTCCACCACCAAGTCTACATGCACTTTACTTTCAAGTTGGCCTCAAAAGGAGATTCAAAGCACTATAAATAGCCATGTATTTGACCTATTTGGAGAGGATTCATTCAATATTTTTTATTTATAATTCCAAGTGAAGAAAGAAGTGTGAAGAAGTATAAAAGAGAAGTATTCATCATTCCAAGGAAGGAATAGTCATAGAAAAGAAAGAAGATTCCTTTGGGAGCTGAAATTTTCTATTTTTTTCCACACATGTGAGATAGGGTTACTACAATTTCTATCTATTGTAGGTCAAGATTTCAGATGTTGTAGGGAGAACCGAAACCTTTTTTGACTCATATTTTGGAAGGATGATTTATCCTAACTTATGAGAATTTTATTGAAGTTTTATTTGTCTACATGGGAGTTTGACTTGGTGGATTGGAGGAAGTCTATGTCTTGGTCAAAAGGTCTAGGCTGCCTCATTTGATTTGGTTCTAAAGAAGAGAAGAATATTTTGTGGGTTTTCTCCTAAAAGAGGGGTTTTTCCTTGGTTGAGTGTGTAGATCTTGGCTTCCTTATTGTGTGTTTTGTATTAATTATTTGAATTTGTATGGATGAAAAGAACATAATAATTGGAAATAATAATTAATAATAAACATCACAAGAAAGTGTCAAAGAAAATATAAGTCAAATTAATAAAAACCATAATTATGTTTCCATGAGGATTTTGCAACATGGTTTCAGAGAAGCATGATGGGGGATTGAAGATCATAGGCATGTGAAGAAAGAGGGATTATTTGCATTAGTCCTACATGCTAAACTATTTAGAATAAGTATCTAGTGTAAAAACAAAATCTTGGGAAACATTATAAGTTCAAATATCAGTAATTAAGGTTGTAGACATGGGTAATAAGGGAAATGGGATTATAAGATACAAGAAACCCCTTTTATAAGGATTGAAATTCTAGAATACAAGCCTCGACTGAGCCAAGTCCCTTGTGAAAAGGATCAAACCTCTATGCATAAATTTAAAGTCTCAAGTAGTCTTAAGAAATCCTAAGTTATGCGCAATAAGGTGACGAAATTATTTAGAATGGTATAGAAACTGAGCTTCATAAATAGATCTAAAGTCCATCATATAAATATAAGGAAAATTTTAGTTGTGATCCTTCTTTGAGAAAAGAGTCATATAAGTCTTTGAATATACCTATAGTAGCCTCTCTAATACTCAAATAATGTCACCTCGAAGAAGATCCTGTCCTCATTTTTTGGGAATTATTGGACCAGAAAATAATATTGAATTACGACATTATTAAAGCTACGTTCACTACAAGAAGAAGCCAAAATTCTTGTGAAGAGATTCAAAGTCCTAAATATTTAAATTGTGTGAGGGTGACCGAATCACAAAATTGGAGTGTCTGTCACATTTTGCAAGGACAAAGGCTCAAGATTTATAAGAAAGCCTAATTATAAGCTATAGACACCATACAGACTAAAAATGAGACTTGTGTATAAGGGAAGGTCGAGTCTCCATAGTATCTGTTAGCCCCCTATGAATTTTTGACAAGCAAACAAGGAGCTAGGTTGTTTGCTGAGCCTTTAAGGAATGTATTTCTCCTGATAACACATCATCCTTGAAAGCCTCTTCATGCCCTCTACCCTTTGAATAATTTCCACTGTTTTTTCTAAGTCAATAAGCCTCACTGATTGTAAGAAACTGTGCTCAAGGAGGCCTTCATTTGCCCCTTATATCCCTGTAGGATGTCTCATTTTAAACTTTTCTTCACCTGTGTCAAAGTATCCCTTTTTTACCCCCCAAACCCCTCCTAAAACTTCTAAATCACCTTAATTCCCCTCTTAAAACCTGCAAATACCTTTGTTTGGTTCACGTGCCCCATACTCCCTCTACTGTTACTTCTTTTTGGCCTTAAATTCCATTGAAAATGGGCCAAAAGACCCATATTATTCACATTTCAAGTTTAGCCCCTTTTGGCTCAGCCCCAAAACTATTTCCCCCCACATGACCCAGCGCTAGAACCAGACGCTAACCCAAAAAATGCTTAAGCGCGATTGGATATCGGGAGCGCAATTAACCGTTGATTTCCTGGCATTCGACAGCCATCGCAAGCAAATTTTGTTTCACGTTCACCCCTCAAATCATATCACAACCGTCGATCTGATCTGCATATCGATGGTCCGCATTTCATCCGCCCCAGTGGTCCCCACGCCAGAGCACTGTGCAGAAACCGGTGGTTTCTATCGCACCACCTTTGGAAGGTGGGCAGTATTTTTCATTTCGCAGTGATTAGCGCCACCGGTTCACACGCGTCCTCGAGCTATTTTGGAATACCATTTCCATTGCACTTTAACGTTCTTCCATGGACCCGGCGCGATATGCATGTACACCGTCCGATCTAAAACTGTCCATCCAACGGTGATCGTGCCACAAAGATGCTCGGGAGTTAGCCCAAGGAAAATAGGACCCCTGGCCCACCATCCGTCGCCCTTCAATGCATTTTCCACCATTGATCTCCTCCTGAGATCGGATGGTTAGAATTAGATGCACACTCTACCATTTACCGGGTCCCACCACATCACCCATTCCACGTGTTTTCGTCGCATATTCATCCATCTCCTATATATTTCATTCCAAGGTCAAATTTTAATGTTTTACATTAAAATCTCTATCTCGACGTCTTCCAAATGCATCTCCCGCTATTCCACGAGGTTCATCCCCAGTATCCTCTGCATGCATTGTCGTCAACCGTGTCACATTGCCATTTTCGTAGTCCTCCACAGCTTCCCACCCCATGCATGGATTTTCTTAACGTGTTTTTGTGTTTTGCAAGGTTACAGGTGGTGAAAACCTCCACTGTTCGCAGTCATTGTTCTAGTGACAAAGAGCACAGAAAGGGTCAATGTTCGAGCTTGATATTACAGGAAGATGTTTGGGAAGGATTCAACAGGAAATATTTCATCAATGTACAGTGCTCGACACTGTCAAACCTCCCCAACACCATTAAAACTCGAAGTTTTCATAGTCAGAGGTAATCATGGAGCGACAAAGAGTATCAGTGAGAAAGCAGAGAACTTAAGGCCTGTAATTGAAGATTTTGAGCCTTAATCCAATAATTCAAAGCAAAATATCAAACTGAAGACCTCATAAATCACACAGAAGGCCTAGGGCACACAAAACGATATATATCAATGTCACCATTAGCAGAATGTTCTTACCTGCGAAAGGATGAAGTGCCCATATTGTTTTCATTCTATACCGTGTTCCTAAGGAAATTTCAGCCCTGACAATAGTCCTATGCTATCAGAAGCATTTGTTACACAATATGGCAGACCCTTGCATCATTATTCTACATTTTTTTTTATGCACCAGAGTACTGCAGTGGCACTCCAACAAAGTACATCAAAGTCATACCTGGAGTAAATTGCAGCCTGACGAAGACCACTGTTTCATCCAAAGAGTACTGAAGACAAATGCCTAGAATTTAAAATGGAATGGGGCCTCGGCCCCCTTCCTCTTCTGAGTTTTAATGCTACATTTATTTTTCCATCTACCTCCTCAGCCTCTTTTTCAACTATAAAATTCATGAAGAAACTCATTGTAAAGGTTGTTGATCGGCTATCTGTGAATTGCAAGCTGTTTCTCTTGAGACATGTTCTCTGTGTAAAGTTGTAAGATAGGCTGAGGAAGATGTTTTCAGACTGAATATCAAGCTATTGGTAATGTTGTACTTGACTAGTGTTGCTCTTTAATATGACAAACACATTTCTTTGGATCCCGATTTAAAGCATTGGTGATGTTTTCTGTCTCTGTCTATGTTTTCCTTTTAGTTCATTACTTTTCATTTCTTCTGGCATGCATCAGAAATCTGCCATAGGATTTACCCTTTTTAGGTACCCTATGTTTCTTCTCTCCCTTCCTTCAATGTTTTCTATTGTATGTGTTATCTGAGGATTGATTTCAAGCTAATTTAACCAGTGTAGTGGTCAAATATACTACTAGTTGATGTGTGAATTAATGAATCTGTTCTTAGATGTTCTTGTTAGGGTTTAATTGGATGAATTGTGATACTGGGAGTCTAAAACTCTGTCTCTGTCTCACTAGGATATTTTTCAATTAATTGAACCTTCCTAAGTTCCCTTAAGCTGGATGCCAAAGCATTGAGAGTTCAAAGTCTCTCTCTGATCTCAGGTTTTCACCTTGGTGTTCAAATCTTTAATGTTTCCTTGTCTGAAGAGTTAGCCTTTAGGTTCTGGATCACAGGTTGTCCAATGGCATGTCCTGTCCCTGGATCTGATTTTTGAAGGTCACCTTGGCGGTTCCCTTGCTTTCACCTTCTCTCTTACCATTTCATGCCACACTATCATCTTTAAGATCCAATGCTTTAGATGACTAGCCCAACTGAAAGCCTGCATATTGAATAGCAAGTAAACCCTTTCCTGACTCCATTACCCAATGGTCTCGATGTTCTCTGAATCATCCCTCCTTTGCCTAAAATCTTATTTTCTCACCCGTGTCTTATATTGAACCCTTCCTTCTTGACTCCCAACAACCAAACTAAAAATCAAACAAACAAACCTGTGCCTATAACTAGCCTAACATGTTAACTTTGAGCTTCAAAGACTTAAAACCTTTTCTTACATAGAGATATCCCTCTCTGGACCCAGGAGGGCTAGATCCTAGGGTCTGAAAGTGGTTCTGATGTTGCCTAATCTTTTGGTGTTGCCAATCTGGCCAAAAAATGGGAACCCCAACAGTATCATAATAGCCAACCTAAAAGGATCAAAATAAATCTCAAATTTAGAACTCATTAAGCAAGCTTAGCATCTCTATCTAAAGGAAAGAATTCATCTACAACAATAAGAAGAAATTACTAAATTTGTCTTGCACTAGCTTGTGGAAGAACCCTTGAAGATCTTATCAAAGTCAGGTAAGTATTATTTTTTGTTCCCTATGTCTCAAACATATAACAATATGTCTTCATTTTTCAAGGAGAGCTATAAGCCTCAATCATGGAAGACAAACGTATGATATCTTGAGGTATGTATAAAATGTTCATTTGAATATAATATGAATTTTTTTAGGGTTTAGTTACTTATATAATTCAAGGGTTGGTTTGTTTCCATTGTGATAAATATCTGGATTGTAAATCCTAGATAGAACATATGGAAACCCTTTACGCTAATTCTCTTATTACCTTTAAGAAACTCTAATTCATGATATCTGTTGGAAAAGGGTCTCCTACAGCTGCGAATTTTGTCCATTTTTTTTATATTTTTGTATTATTTAGACTAATGCAGGGGTTTTGGGGTGGGTCAAATCCCCGAATGCATTGTGATGGATCAAGGGTAGACCCAGAGTCCACAAACCACGGTTTGCAGACCATTGGATACTTAGGCTAAATCGATATAAATATATGGACCTTTTTCAGTCTTAAGGTAGAAAAGAATTGAGATTGATGCTAAGCACGAATTGTTAGATCTGCTGTCGAGTTGTTTGGGTAAGGACTCCTACTGGCTATGTGTGCAGAGATCCTCCATCCTTCTGTGTGCGGACCCTGCTGGTTGTGTGCATAAGTGGTATTCTGGGATTGTAAGTGGATTTTGATATTAATATATATGCGGAATACTGTTGAACATCTCATGCTATCTAGATTTGTTTGGTTATGATTGATGTGAACCTGGGTTATATGATTAAGTTGCGAAAGTGTGTGTTTAATTGCTGCGAAATGTGAAAGTATTTATGTTTCTAGTATATGTATCTATGATCTGTTAATTACTGTGATTGGTATTGCACACATGGATGCAGAGGTATTTAATAGATCTGTGCATAAGAACATATATGTTATACTGTGGATTATATTGTCAATAAACCTGTGAATAGATCTGTTTAAGTGCGAACACAACAGGAGGGAAATGCATACTTTCTTGACTTACCTACTCTCTCTTGTTGGGTGTGGAGCCTGATTATCTTGTTTACTTTGTATTAGAGCTTTGGACCCCTGTACCTTAAAAGGGGTGGCAACGCTGCCCGAAATTTAATCGCTGCCGTGGGGGGTCAAACAGATGTAAAATTTCCTTGTAAAAGTATAGTAATTTCTAGTCAATCTTGGCCGTTCATTAGGCAAATGATCTGACGGTAGAAGTTATGTTTAGATTAGGGTTTTTTGCCCTAGAAGGCAACCCCTTGTATATATGAGGGTATTGTATTGCGTCTGTGTATTATGAGTGTATTCTCGGAGTGAGAAACAGAGAGGGAGACTGTGAGAGAGAACAGAGGATATTACAGCGGATCTGTTGTAGGTTTTGTCTCTTCATTTTGTTGGATAATATAAAGGAAGGACTGGCTGTTCGGGGTGGATGTAGCCCAAACTGGGTGAACCACGTATATCTGTGTCTCTCTGGTTTTATGTGTTTTGTGTACTTGTATTTTCCGCATATTTTATGTGTTTCATTGCTCTGTAATATTTAATTTTCTAACAACTGGTATCGGAGCCGAAGGTATATTTGGCTGATAAACTCGCAGGAAAAAAGGGTTCCTGGTTCGAGTGGGAGCAATGGCAGACGATGGTAAGTTTAGGGTCGAGAAATTTAATGGCCAAAACTTTGCGCTGTGGAAGATGCAGATGGAAGATTATCTGTATCAGAAAGATCTGTACCTACCATTGAGCGGAAAAACAAAGAAGCCGGCGACCATGACAGACGCGGAATGGAACATTCTCAATAGAAAGGCACTCGGAACAGTACGGTTGTGTCTTGCGGCGTCAGTCGCCTTCAATATTTCGAAGGAAACAACAACAGAGGGTTTGATGCAGACGTTGGCGAAACTGTATGAAAAGCCCTCGGCCTCAAACAAGGTATTTTTTATGAAACGACTATTTAATATGAAGATGTCGGAAGGTGGATCTGTTGCAGACCATTTAAATGAATTTAATACAGTTACCAGTCAGTTAAGTTCTGTAGGGGTAAACTTTGATGATGAAGTTAGAGCTCTGTTATTCTTATGCTCATTACTAGAAAGCTGGAATGGTTTGGTTATGGCCATTAGTAACTCTGTCTCCGGATCTAGTACTTTAAAGTTTGATGATGTTGTCGGTGCTATCCTTAGCGAGGAAATGCGACGGAAAAGCTCGGGTGAGACATCGGGTAATGCTTTGAGTGCAGAGTCTAGGGGAAGAAGAATGGAAAGAGGAAAGAGCTCGGGATATCGCAGTAAATCAAGGAAAGGCAGATCCAAGTCCAGATCGGGGATAGTGTGCTGGAATTGCGGAAAGAAAGGACACCTAAAGAAAGATTGTAGATCTCGGAAGGGAAAAGAAGGAGACACACAGCAAGAAAACAATCATGAAGCAAATGTGACAGGTGATGTGTTACAAGATGCTTTGATTCTTTCTTTCGAAAATATTACTGATTCTTGGGTTGTAGATTCAGGGGCTTCATTCCATGCCACACCTGATAAGAAATATTTTCATGACTATGTTCAAGGATATTTTGGACAAGTTAGTTTGGGTGATGATAAACCCTGTAAAATTGTTGGAATGGGTAAAGTTCTTGTAAAACAACAGAATGGAAACCAATGGCTACTAAAGGAGGTAAGACATGTTCCAGATCTGAAGAAAAATCTAATTTCAACAGGGCAGTTAGGCAGTGAAGGTTGTGTGACAACTTTCACAGATAAAACTTGAAAAGTCACAAAAGGAGCGCTGGTAATAGCAAAAGGTGAAAAGGTTGGTACATTGTATTTATGCAATGGTATTTCTAACTCTGTTAATGCTTTAACTTCCAAAGGAGCAAATGCAGCATTATGGCATCATAGGCTCGGACACATGAGTGAGAAGGGGATGAAGATTCTTCACTCAAGAAATTTGTTGCCAGGTTTGAAGAATGTTGATTTGGATTTCTGTGAAAATTGCATTTATGGAAAACAAAAGAGAGTCAGATTTCTCAGAGTTGGGAAAGAAAAGAAGAGCGGAAAATTGGAGCTTGTGCATACAGATGTATGGGGACCTGCTCAGGTATCATCTCTCGGTGGCTCTCGTTATTATGTTACTTTTATTGATGATGCAACTAGAAAAACATGGATTTATTGTATTCGGAATAAATCTGATGTATTTGATACTTTCAAGAAATGGAAAGCTTTGGTTGAGATTGAGACAGGAAAGAAGTTGAAGTGTCTCAGATCAGACAATGGAGGTGAGTATTGCAGAAAAGAGTTTGATAGGTATTGTTCAGAGCATGGAATTCGTAGAGAGAAGACAGTTCCAAGAACACCACAAGAAAATGGTGTGTCAGAAAGGATGAACAGAACAATCATGGAGCGTGCAAGGTGCATGAGATTGCATGCAGGATTGCCTTTACAATTTTGGACAGATGTTGTAGATACTGTTGTTTATCTAATAAACAGAGGGCCTTCAAGTTCCTTGGATGGTGGTATTCCAGAGGAAGCATGGACATGTAAAAAGGTAAACTACTCTTTTTTAAAGCCTTTTGGTTGTGAGGCCTTTGTCCATATTAATAAAGAAAATAGAACAAAGCTTGAGGCAAAATCAAAGAAATGTACCTTTATTGGATATGGTGTTAATGATTTTGGATATCGCTTATATGATTATGAAAATCACAAAATCATTAGGAGCAGAGATGTAATATTCAATGAAAAGGTCTTGTATAAGAATTAGTTGCAGGAAAAGAAACAGGAAAAATAATGCAAGGAATACACGGTTCTTGATGAGATAACCGAAAAAGTAAAGGTGCCTGAAAATAATAATAATGAACAACCACAGCAGCAAAAACCACCACAACAGCAATAGGCACCTCAAACACTTGAAAGTGGTGTTAGAAGTTCTACCAGGATAAGTAGACCCCCTGAACGATACTCTCCTTCATTATATTATTTATTGTTGACTGATTCTGGTGAACCCAAATGTTATGAAGAAGCAATGCAAGTTGAAAGCAGGAAGAAGTGGGAGCTAGCCATGGAAGAAGAGATGGACTCCTTAATGCATAACCAGACTTGGGACTTAGTCAGGTTGCCTGCAGGTAAAACTACATTGCAGAATAAATGGGTTTACAGGCTGAAGGAAGAAGATGGAGGAAAACAGAGGTACAAAGTTAGACTTGTGGTGAAGGGGTTTGCACAAAAGAAAGGTATTTATTTTGATGAAATATTTTCTCCTGTTGTTAAGATGAATTCAATCAGAACTATCTTAAGTCTTGTAGCAGCGGAAGATTTACATCTTGAACAGTTAGATGTAAAGACAACATTTCTCCATGGAGATTTTGAGGAAGAGATATACATGCAGCAACCAGAAGGATATGAGGTAAAAGGGAAAGAAAAATTGGTGTGCAGGTTAAAGAAGAGCTTGTATGGCTTAAAACATGCTCCAAGGTAGTGGTATCTAAAATTTGACAAGTTTATGTCTGAACAAGGTTATACTAGATGTCACTCTGATCATTGTGTTTATCTAAAAAGGCAAAATGATGGCAGCTATATTATATTGTTATTGTATGTAGATGACATGCTTTTTGCAGGGTCTAACATGCAGGAAATAAATGTGCTCAAAATAAAATTGGCAAATTCATTTGCAATGAAGGATTTGGGAGCTGCAAAACAAATCCTTGGTATGAGGATAACTAGAGACAGGAAAAATCGCAAGTTAACACTGTCTCAGAATGAGTACATAGAAAAGGTGTTGAAAAGATTTAACATGCAGAATGCAAAACCAGTTAGTACACCTTTTGCTAGCCATTTCAAAATTAGTAAGGAGATGTGCCCAAAGACTCAAGAAGACATGGATTATATGTCTAAAGTTCCATATGCATCAGCAGTTGGAATTTTAATGTATGCAATGGTCTGCACAAGGCCTGATATTGCACATGCAGCGGGAGTTGTAAGCAGGTATATGAACAATCCAGGAAAAGAACATTGGATGGCAGTAAAATGGATTCTCAGATATTTGAGAGGTACCACAAATCAAGCATTATGCTTTGGTGGCTCAAACATTGCTCTACAGGGATATGTTGATGCAGATATGGCAGGTGACAGAGATAACAGGAGGAGCACTACAGGATATGTATTTACTGTAGGTGGAACAGCTGTCAGTTGGGTTTCAAAAATCCAAAGTGTTGTTGCACTTTCAACAACAGAAGCCGAGTATGTTGCTGCTACATAGGCTAGTAAAGAAATGATTTGGTTACAAAGGTTTATGGATGAATTGGGTAAGAAGCATGATATGGGCACACTATACAGTGATAGCCAAAGTGCTATTCATCTTGCAAAGAACTCAGCATTTCATTCCAGGACTAAACAAAATACATCTCAAGTACCATTTCATACGGTCAGTATTGGAAGATGGAGAGTTGAAGCTGGAAAAGATACACACTAGCCAGAATCCTGCAGATATGCTAACAAAAGTTGTAACCAGGGAGAAACTGAGAACATGCTCAGTTTCAATTGGTCTTCAAGGATGACGATGAAGATGACGAACAACCATGTCCAAAGAGGAGTCATTGTCTAGCAAATGAAGCAGCGATGGAGTTGCTACAGTCAGTCTCCAAGTGGGAGATTGTTGGGTGTGGAGCCTGATTATCTTGTTTACTTTGTATTATAGCTTTGGACCCCTGTACCTTAAAAGGGGTGGCAACGCCGCCCGAAATTTAATCGCTGCCGTGGGGGGTCCAGGGGGGGGCGGAAGCGCTTTTCGGAGCCCCCCCCTGGCGGGGGTTTGGGGGAAGCGCCCCCGAAGCTAAAAACAGATGTAAAATTGCCTTGTAAAAGTATAGTAATTTCTAGTCAATCTTGGTCGTTCATTAGGCAAATGATCTGACGGTAGAATTTATGTTTAGATTAGGGTTTTTTGCCCTAGAAGGCAACCCCTTGTATATATGAGGGTATTGTATTGCGTCTGTGTATTATGAGTGTATTCTCGGAGCGAGAAACAGAGAGGGAGACTGTGAGAGAGAACAGAGGATATTACAGCGGATCTGCTGTAGGTTTTGTCTCTTCATTTTGTTGGATAATATAAAAGGAAGGACTGGCTGTTCGGGGTGGACGTAGCCCAAACTGGGTGAACCACGTATATCTGTGTCTCTCTGGTTTTATGTGTTTTGTGTGCTTGTATTTTCCGCATATTTTATGTGTTTCATTGCTCTGTAATATTTAATTTTCTAACATCTCTTAGGGTGTGGAAACCTGGTTCCAACACCCTCCCATACTGCTTCGGGTGAGACTTTGGATTCTACAAGAAAGTCACTACCGAAAGGGCCAGTAGTATAGGGGTTTTTTGGCAAACTTTAACCTTCAAACCGGTGTCAGGACCCCTCAAGCCAACAAATGGTTGCATTGCTGGGATCGGGAGCATTTTGAGAGAGAGATCAGGTAATGCCAAGAACACATTGGAGACCTGAGAAGAAATAGATTGACGAGTGGTTCAAAAAGAAAATTCAGGAATTCGCAGTGAGGGAGAATCGCAATGCAAAGCTGACCACAGAGAAGTGGAAGAATAAGTAAATTTTCACAGAGATCTACCAAATTTTATTTTTGACATTTGCGACTGAGCCTCAAGAGTGGCTCACAAGGCTCATAGATTTTTAGAAGTGTTGGAAGGACGAATGGGTCACCCAGTGGACCCCAGAGCTGATCCAGTAGTTAGAAAATACTGATAACACCATCACTCGCATGATTGATCACTGGGTGGATTGTGTGATAGGAGGATTTGTGACAGAATTTGAAATTGATCAATTTGTGTCCTACTCCAAGGAAGAATGAAGGTTCTTCAAGGGTTTGCGGGGCAAGTTTCTGAAAATTCTGCCATTATTGATTAAGATCTTATTATGCAAAAAGAGAATTTTTTTAGCCATACAGACTGAATGAGCGCTGATCAAAGCGAGGGTATAACGCGTAGTGATAAGTACTACAAAACTAACCATGAAGGAGATAGATCTATCTATAGTTTAGTAAGTGATTCGACTACACAAGAACCTCCAACTACACCACCGTCGAGCCAGCACAGGGGTAAGAACTCACCCGTACCTCCACCCCCACTAGAAGACGAGATGGCCTCACACATGAAGCTACTTGCCTTCAAGGGCGTAGGGGATGAAGACATGGACCCGTTCTAGTTTGTTGCAGGATCGGTATGGACTGTGAAGAACGTGGCCAGTGACGCTGTGAAAAGGGTGCAACTATCCGTTGCCTTTGAAGGAAGAGCCTTGGATTGGTATATGGGATACATAGCTCAGCATGCGAATGCGACCATTGAAGAGATTAAGAATGCCTTGAAACAGGAGTTCAAGAAGCCTAAGTCCTACTCTCACATAGTGAACAATCTAAAATATTTCAAGAAGGGACAATCCGAGTCTGTATGGGAAGCTGACCAACAATTAAAGAAGGTAATTAGAGAAGGAGGATTTCTGTATGATGACAGGCAGCACATGGAGTGGTTCATCGCTATGTTGATGCCCCACCTACACGTGCCAATGGGTCATCAAGACATTGAATCATAGGAAAATGCCTTAGATATTGCGATGAAGCTGGAAGCTGCACCAAGAGACGATACCCAGTTAGGAGTACAACTAATAAAAGGATAGTTAAAGGCAATGCATATGGAGATCTATAATATGCGGAAGGAATGAGGAATAGAGGCTAGCCCTGATAGGTGGTGCATACAATGCAAGGTGAATGGCCACACCAAGGATAAATATCTGCTACTAGCAGACTACATGCAGGCTAGGGGACCCAGCCAGTTGCGCCCTAGGGAAGCTGCGGGGCCAAGTGGGCCAGTGCTATGGTGTAATGATTGTCACGTTATTGGGCTACATGATACCAACCACTGCCCCCGCCTTGCCGCATATGTCCCAGAAGTGAAGCAACAATGGTGCAGGTTTTGTAGATCTGTAGGACAAGATGATAAAAACTGTTAGACCTATGATCTGATGATACACAGAGGAAACCTATATAGGGTACAATCAAACCCCTCTTCACTAATATCCCCCTCAGGTATGGGTGGCTTCCCCGCTAGGGGTAGGGGAGGGGGCCGAGGTGGAAACACAAGTAGGGGGAGAGGAAAACTGATTTTCTATAACTATGGAGAAATAGGGCACTTTGCAAGGGACTACACAAACCCTACGAGACAATCCTGTAGATATTGTAGGCAGCTGGATCATGTGATCGAAGATTTATCGATTCTGAGATGCAAGAGAAGTAGCAGACACCTACGCAGAATGTACAAAGGGTTAAGGCAGAACCTCAAGATGAAGGACCAAGCGTTAATGTTATATCACACAATGGCATGGCCATCGGAGGAGTTACGGAGAAAGATGAGGCGAAGCCTCTTATCTGTAAAGCAGCCATTAAACAAGAAGGTTTGGACTTACAGAAGGAAAAGGAAACCTTTTTCACAGTGTGCCAAGACTTTTCTAAGGTTGTGGCGTCTACTCCTCAAGCCCCTGCAAACCTTAAAGTAGATGATGAGGTCAAACCATTCATGGAGGCATGTATGAAGCTACTGTGCAACCAAAGGGCCATAGAAAACCTCCAAGATTTGATAAACATCTGTGCAAAAAGAACAACCCCAGCCATGGAAATTAAGGATGTGCACAAACTATATAAGCAAAAGAGATGCACCGGTAGGGATATGCGGTTAACAACGTAGATTGGTGATTATGAGATGGATCAAGTTATTCTAGACCTAAGCTCAAATGCGAATGTACTACCCAAGCAAACTTGGCAGCGAATGGGAGAATCTAAGTTGGAATGGTCCACTATCTAGTTGCACATGGCTAATCACTAGAAGATCATACCGTTGGGGAGATTATCAAAGATCATGGTAGATATCGTTTGAGTTAAGGTTCGGGCTGACTTCAAGGTCGTTCAGATTGTAGAAGATGCAGATCCCTATCCTGAGCTCCTAGGATTGGACTGGGCCATAGATATGGGTAGTATTATCAATTTGAAAAAGAGAAGTATGGTTATTGAAAGTGAAGGAACACGAGTGGTAGTATCGTTAGACCCCGCAGAAGGAGAAAGGTATACAGAACCAGTGCGTGAGGAAGAGGAGGTGGATCACATCTATAAGTTAACTGTGAGGGACGAATACTGGATCAATCCTACGGCTGATGGTATGCTTTGCTGGGAAAAGGATAACGAATGTTTTTTTGACTCCGACGAAGAAATGGAAAATTGTTAAAACCGATTACATGATGTCTCTGTGCTGCGCTGTCGATGGATCACAAGGGACTTCTAATGCATATCCTCAGAGGTAAGAGAACTGCCCTACTTTGATGGTTCCGGTAGCATAAAGGATTTTTTGTGAACATTTGAAGCTGAGGTTCCAAGAGAACGAAGGTTATGGGCCCTTAATCTAGCCATACGCGCAACACCTGCAAGGTGCTGGGACATGAATAAGGGGGTGTTCCAGGATTGGGAGGAATGTCGTGATATGATGATCCTATGATTTGAGTCTTCGGTTTACGTGCGCGTCAAGATGTTTCTTGGTCCAAGGGATCCGCACAAACATTTTTTCTCTTGGATGGAAAAATGGTGGGATCACACTACAGAAGAATGGGTTCACTTGTTTATTCATGCCTTGGGACCAATCCCCACTGCATGGTATTTAGATGCAGAGCTACATCAGTGCACCCGCCATTGGGAACCCTTAAGGGATGAATTCGTGGGGACATTTGGACTAACAAGAGGAATTGAGGCACTGGACGAAGCTTTGCAGGATATAGATACCTTTGTATTTGGTGAATCCAGTCCCTACGCAGCATTGGAGATACCAACATGGGAAACATAGATGCAGGATATTGTCAAATGCCATAATATCACCATAGAAGAATGTGATGAATATCCGTGCAATGTCTCGATCCCAGAATCAGAAGGGGAGCATGCAGTTGCAATACCTCCATTACACACTATGGATGTTATAAAGCCTCTGAAGCTGCGAGAAGTTAACATTGGCACGGAAGAGCAACCCAAGTTGGCTAAAATTGGGGATTACTGGGATGATGAGATAGTAGGAAGGTTGCAAAATTACTTAGAAAATATCAAGACTTATTCTTGACAAATTTTTCAAAGCTTAAGGGGATCACGGGGGACTTAGGGGTTATGCGCATCACACTGAAACTATATTTGCACCCTGTGAAGTAGCGCCCTTATCAGCTGAACCCTAAGTATAAGCAGAAGGTTAGGGAAGAAATCGATAAAATTCTTGTCATAGGCATCATCGAACCAGTCAAATGGTTGGACTGGGTGAGTCCCATGGTGGTTCAGGAAAAGAAGATGAAGGGGGAAATCTGCATCTCTGTGGACTTGTGCAAGTTGAATGATGCCTGCGTACATGATCCTTTTACAACATCGTTCTCCGATAAGATCCTAGATAGCGTAGGATGCCAAGAAGCATACTTGTTCACCGTTGGGTTCTCAGGGTACCCTCAAACTAGAATTGCACCTGAAGATCACAGAAAAACCACATTTGCTACTAAATGGGGATCCTTTTAGTATACGATCATGCCGTTTGGACTCAAAAATGCCCCTGCCATCTTCTCACGGGTAGTGGTCGCAGTGTTCAAAGAGTTCATTCATAAATTTATGGAGGTATACTTCGATGATTGGACTGTCTTTACCTTAGTAAAGACGCATGTTTTGAACCTGCACATGATGTTGGATGCCTGTTGGAAGCACCAGATTTCCCTAAATCTCAAGAAGTGTATCTTCTGTGTACCCTTTGAAATCTTGCTCGGACATATAGTTTGCCGACAAGGGTTGATGGTTGACCATGCAAAACTTGCAGTTATCATCAATCTGGCAGTACCTACGATTGGGAAACAGTTGTGTTCGATCCTCAGACATACGGGCTACTACAGCAAGTTCATTTAGGGATACGCACTGACCAAAAAGCCTCTGGAAAAGCTGCTTAAGAAGGATGTTTCATTTTTTTGGGATGATGACTGTCAAAAGAGCTTTGAGCTTCTCAAGGAAAATATGGTCTCTGCACCTCTCCTTATTTTTCCTGATTGGGAAAAGGTATTCCATGTTCACATTGATGCTTCCGGAATTGCCCTGGAAGCAGTCCTTACGCAGCCTGGAGATGGTGACATTGATCACCCAGTTGCATTTTCTAGTCAAAAACTCTCTTGTGCAAAGCACAATTATGCCACCATGGAGTGGGAAGGATTGACCATGGTCTATGCATTACAGAAGTATCAGCACTATTTGTTAGGAGGAAACTTCAAAATGTTTATAGATCATTCAACTTTGAAGTACCTGGTGAATAAGCTTGTGTTGGGGGGGGGGGGGGGGGGGGGGGGGGGGGAATTTTCCGATGCCTTCTGTTGTTCCAGGAATACGACTTTGAAATCATTTTCTAACCAGGGAAGTTAAATGTCAGGCCAGATCACTTGTCCCGAATTGAGACTGGCGACAAACCAACCAACCTAGAAGAAGGATTGCCTGATGCACAACTGCTTGCTATTAAGGTAGTTGATGCACACTTTGCTGACATCATTCAGTTCCTAACTACAGGAATGCACCCGCGTAGTATTCAGTGCAATAGAAGAAAAAGTTGGTAACTCGCGCTGCGAATTTTACCATCATCGCAGGTCACCTCTATAAGATGGGAGTAGATGAAGTGTTGCGATGGTACGTTTTGTTACATGAACTGCATGCTATCTTGACAGAAGCCCATGATGGGGTAGCAGGAGGTCACTACGTAGGGAACACAATAACACGAAAGATCTTAAGATCTGGATTATGGTGGCCTACCCTGCGTATTGGCTCTCACGACTATTGTAAGGCCTACAATACATGCCAACGCACCAGAAGGCCGTCCCACAGGGATGAAATTCCCCTTCAACTGCAAATGGCCCTACAAACATTTGACATGTGGGCCATCGATTTTGTAGGACTTATTAACCCACCTGGAAGGAAGACAGGTGTGCGTTACATTATAACTACTACTGATTATGTAACTAGGTGGTCTGAGGCACAAGCAGTGAAGGACTGCACTACAGATACCACTACGCACTTCATCTTTGAGTAGATTCTGACCAGGTTTGGATGTCCAAAAATCATGATGAGCGATAGAGGTATGCACTTTGTCAATGAAGCAATATAGGCCTTGACAGAAGAATTCTAGATCCATCGTACGAAAAGCACTCCATATCATCCTCAAGAAAATGGAGCGGTCGAAGCTTTTAATAAGGTCTTGGAGCACACACTAACCAAGGTCTGTAATGTCGATCATAGTGATTGGGACATGCGCATTCCATCTGTTCTATAGGCTTACCGAACCACCTATAAGAAGTTGATAGGGAAAACACTGTTTAGGATGGTCTATGGCAAGGAGGCCGTTATGCCCATGGAATATATTGTTCCTAGCCTACGTACCATAACCTTCACAAATATGGAAGAATCTAATATCATGGACGAGCGGTTAGCATAGCTTGTGGCTTTGGAGGAAGATCGTTTCGTTGCTAACTTCCATTAGAAGGTTTAGAAGGCACGATAAGGCATGGCACGATCGACATGTTAGTCAAAAAACCTTTGCGGAGGATGAATTAGTCCTACTTTATGATAAATAGTTTGCAAAACGCCCAAGGAAGTTCCCATAGCATTGGCTTGGGCCCTATACAGTTAAAGAAATCACGGATGGCAGAGCTGTTTGATTAGCTACCCTGCGCGGAGATATGCTACCCAGCTATATCAATGGCAGTCGTCTCCAATTGTATCGGATCAAATGACTATATGGTCGAAGTAGCTATATGAAATGGGATAGACCCACCAAGGAAGGTAAGCGCAACAAGTACCATGCTCTGTGTAGGAGGCAGCCGCAGGATTGGAAGACCGGGGGAGTGCATCAGAGGCACAGGAATAAACTTCGAAGGAATAAAATCAGAATGCAACAAGTGTGCTGGGAGTGCAGGAGGTATGATAAAAGCGTAGGGATTCACTGGGAGTGCAGTGGTGCACTCAGCGCACCAGATGTGCAAAAAATAGCCATTGGAACAGTCACATCGGGTAAAAAGAAAAAGTTACCATTGGAAGGAGTGGGAGTGGAAGGGTGAAGTTTCAAGGAAATGTTAGCACATGTCACATATCTAAAATAGTCAGCATTGCTAGCAAAATATTCTCGAATATTAGTATGGAAGATAAAGGCTAAAATGCAGGAAATGTGTTCCCTGGTTTTTAGGACAGTCAAGACATGAGTCGGCAGGATCTCACAACAAGGCTGGAGGCATCATCAAATTCGAAGATATGGAGAAGCAATTGTCAAAAGAGAATATTTAATTCTTAGATAAGGTTTTTTTATACATGATAAGGATTTTTACTCCTATTTGTATTAGGACTCCTAAAGAGACAGTTAACTGCCAGTTGTAATTAAGAGTCTATTTTAGGAGTAGATAGGTGTCAAACTTAGAAATTTGAATTCTCTCCAAGATAGATAAGGGAATCCAAGATTTTAATGATGACTCTATAAGAGACATGAGGTCGAATTCCTCAAGGTTGGCATTTTTCATTAGCAAGCAAACTATGTTATTGTAGCAGATTGTGTATTTTCAGCTTAATACAGATTGGCTTTACTACTCAAGATTCACAAAGAGTTTTTGATGTTTGATCTCTCTATGGCTTTCCTCATCTACTTATTTACAGTGGTATGAACATGTGTTACTTAGAACTCATTGGAAAGTGCTCTAACTTCCTTCACATGTTTGTAGATTGTGTCTTATTCACTATGTTACTGTTTTGTTTATAAACCTAAGACTCTAAGTGCCTTGACTTCCATGTTGAGTTGATGTTGATGTTTTTTTGAAACATATCTTGACTCCATAGCCCAATAGATGTTTGTTAATTAGTAATTCAACCAGTTATACACTTTTATCCATTTTATTCCTAGAGTTAGCCATATAATCCTTAATAAAAAATCTTAAACCTATTGAGAGAGCCCTCTCAAGTTGAGGAGGCTAAGCCTCAGCCAAAACATTGGTTTGAAAGAGTTACTCAGAGTCTACTTGATCAGCAGCCTATCAAGGTTATATTTTGTGATAACAAAAACACTTCTTTGAACTCTTTTTCTACACACATCAATTATACATAGTCTTTATAGTGTTCTTATCGTTACATGTGGGAGACTATCTATTCGCCACAACAACAGGAGGGATCTTTTTCTTGATAGTTGACCGGTTTCTTAGATTCTTTCAATCTCGAAGAGATGTTGATTTTCTGTCAGCAAAGTGCCTTCCATGTGGAAAAATCGAATTGGTTATATCAAATCCACCAGGTTTGTGCTACAATGCACTAAGTTTTTTCTTTATCCAAATAAGAAATTTATCTTGGCTACAATGGCATCCATTTAGTGTGTCATCCAACCCATATGATGGTAGACATCATTTATCAATTTTTATCAAACCTCTTGGGAAATGGACACATGAACTAAAAAATATTGTTTCAATGATCAGAGAACAAACTCAACAACAGTTGGCAGTTCGATGCCCTTTTAAATTGAATGCTTCAGGTGAAGGTCCCTATGGGCATGAGGTAGATTATCACTTAAGTTATGGTAATCTGATTCTGTTTTCTGGTGGCATTGGAATTTCACCATTTGTGGCTATCTTGCGAGACCTTCTTCATCGTATTGAACAAAGATATTTTGTTTTACCAAGAAACATATTGCTGATTTGGGAAGTAAAAAAAATCAAGGAAGCCTATACGCATTAGTAATAACATATTTATTGACTACATATTTACACTCAGTTTGGAAGTGGCCACATATTTTAATTGCCCCACGCAAATAAATACAGGTTTTGGAGACAAGGACGTGGAATTGAAGCTTTCAAACCCTCTTCATCTTCAGCCAATCGTAGGAGATGATTGATTCAAAAAGTCTCGCATTGTGCTTCTTCATGCATCCTATCTGTACCTAAAGGAAGCATCCATTGCTGAGGGCAATCATTGATGAAAGGACGGCTTCTCCCTATTCTGTGAGGTTATGTTCGAGAATTTAGTGTGGGTGTTGGAGAATGGTGAACTAGAGGTTATTCACAACAACTCTAGCTTGAAGGAATTATCCCAATACTGCACAATATTGCCCCCTATCATTCATGGCCATGTCACTACGAATCGCTATTTACTATTGGCCATATTAATGCTGGTGAAATAGTGAAGTTGAATTTGCAGTCAACACATGCAACTGTGTAGCTCTTGTCATACAAACATATAGAGCCAACAACGCACGTGAATGTCGGGTTTGTAGGCTCAATAGCCGGCCTTATCCACTAGATGCATGGTGACAAATAACACCTTGCTTCTACTAGCTATACAAAGTTTAAATTTCCTCCAGAACCCAAGATTGCACCTTCCAGCAACAACAACGTCCCACGAAAAGAGGAGCAAATAGGTTAAAGTTTTCAAGAGATCATAGGAGATTTAAAAGTAGAATTTGATTGCGAGAATGTCATATGATTTATGATTTCTTTGAATTTCCTTATAGTTTAATTGCAGTATGGAGTTGCAGTGAATGCTAGATATAGTTTTAAAAGTATCTTGATATAATTGGTTAAGTAGGTCTCCTTTTCAAGATTGTTTATTTTCTAGCAAAGGTGTGCTTCATTCCAGTACCTAGTTTATCATTACAAAGGAATAGATTTATACTCTGACCATTAGGCTGAGCCAATATGTAGTACAAATCGTGTTTACGACTCCTGGATTGATAATTAATATTGAGAGGTTTAATTCGACAATTAAACCGCCCTAACAAGCCTACTGCTAGTCCCCATTGGGATGAATGAATTTAATTTTCCAATTAAAGATGAAGAGCATGACTCTATATTAAATCCTCATTTCAATTATGAACACTTTTTATTCTTATTTTGAGTTTTTTTACCAACTATGTAAAGAAATTTGAGATAATTTTTTTCATGAGATGTTGTGTAGGTCTAAATTTTGTGACGTTGTGCAAAAACACTAATTGAACATATTTTTTCGTGAATTTTGTTTGAGGATTTATATATTACCTAATGTTATGTAATTGATCATAATGAAAATTAATTTATGATTATTTTATTCTAATAAAGAAATTGCTTACCAATTTCGTGAAGAATTCTCTAATAATTTTTTGCATATGAACTTGTATATATTTTGATTCTTTAGCATTGTCCAACACCATTGATTGAACATAATTTTATGAGCATATTATTTTTAGCTTTATATTGTATGTAATGGTCTATAATTGATCACAATGAAAATGAAAAATCAATAAGAGTTTTGGACATCAGGTATCTCTTCCATTTGTAGTGTTTATTTTAATCACAGCTATGGTGATTGGAATTTGAATATGAATATAGTTCTTGTTAGTGTTATTGTGTTGGTTACTATTTAATATTTTTGAAGCAGAAAGAGTGATTACTTTGTTCCAATTCTAAGTCCATTAACTAATTTTGAGTAGAATTCTAACATAATGTTTTTGCATAAGTTTTCAAGGATATAGTTATAGATTTTTTATAATATATAATGCTATTTTTATATCCAAATTTACTAGTTTCGAAACTATATTTTTGTTGCATGCATTAATTAGGTATATTCCTAAATTCCTCTATGCTTTTACAATTGCAAAAGGATTCAAAGGATAGTTATTCCAAATCGACATGTTTTAATAAATATGCTCTTTAAAAAAATTCCCCACAGATAAATTATTTGCACACCCTTTCTCCCACACTTCTTGCACACTTGATCACGTCCCACGGTGACCATGAGGTCCTCCATCTTGATGAGAGAAAACCTTCTCAAGAAATTCACTTATTTATTGATAGCCTTCTCATTTATGATTTTTACTATCAAATTACATGACTTTATTATGGTACATCATCTATTTTTGTAGATACTTCAGCTTATCACATGACTATACATTCTCATTACTGCATATCCACACACATGTTTCTCTCCGTACACTTGTTTGAAGTACCTATGTGCATCGAAATCCAATATAAGCATGATATTTCTCTGTTTTTCTATGCATGTCCCCAAAGTGTCGATTTCCATGGTATTTGATAGATGCAAAAGGTCCCATAAAATTATCCAATCTTATGCAGTGAGAACTAACCTTTATTAAAAAATTTAATTAAGGCTTAATCGATGAATAATGGATATATTGTTCAAGTTATTAATAGAATTTATTCTAATGCATAAAAAGAAGCTTATATATAATATCAGTAAGTGTTCACCCCGGTTCCATTTAATCAAGATGCTTAACGTGAATTTCATTGCACAAAATGAAAATATGTGGCTTGCAGAAAAAATTATGGGTTGATGTAAAGAAATTAGGACAATGACTCGTGAGTAATATCTACGAAAGAAAAATAGGTCTAGGATTGAATGAATTTCCAATCTATCTATTCCAAGTATAGTGAGATATATTTAGCATGAGAAAAACTACATGAAAATTTTTGCACCGACGTACAAATTAACTCGACAATATGAACATTGGGATACAAAATTTCAAATTAGCATAATTTATGATGGAAAAATATTTCAGATTGTGTAATAATCATAATGAAATATTTATTTGTATCTCTACTCACACACATATACACATAGTTAATTTAACTCAATAAAACTTATCTGCACCAAGTATTGGATGATTTTTAGGGCTCCAATTGTAATTCTTATTGATTTCTTGAGCTTTGTTTCTACCTTTGATTGTTGAAATTGTTAAATATTATGCCTACAAATTTAATTCCCACAAAAATTAATACATCAGTTTCATTGCGACATATGGAAGAATCTTTCATTATGTGAGGTGCAAAGATGTGGATGTATGGAAGAAGCACAATGAAATAATTTTCTGCACCTACACACTTTGAAGAAATACATTTTTTATTTCTTGCAAAATATATTTTATAGAATCCTGAGAGAAGTTATAAAGTAATTATGCGTAAATATCGACGTGCAATATGAACTATGGATCTTTTTAAATAGATGTGAATGACTTCATTTACCCAATTTCTCTACAAATGGTCTTTAAGCTATAGTGTTTCCTGCGATATAGAAACAAATATTTCATTATGCGAGGTGCGAAAGAAGCACAATGAAAGCTTGTTCCACACATTGGCATTTCGAGGAAATATATTTTAAATTTCTTGTGAAATATATATTATAGAATCCCGAGCAAAGTTATAAAACAAATATGTGTAAATATCAACGTGGAATATAAACTATTGATCTTTTCCAATACATGTCTATGAGTTAGTTTATCTTATTTCACTATAGATGTATTTAAGCTATATTGTTTCAGTTGACATCATTAAGGAGATGCTTAATATGAATTATTGCATGGAATGTGGAGATTCGGCTTGAAAAAGAAATTCTAGATTGATGTAAAGAAATTATGACATTAACTTGCAAGTAATCTCTACAAAAATCCAAATAGGTCTATGATTGAATGACTTTTCAACTTATGTATTTTGTTGGAAAATTTCTTCCACACAACTCCCTCTTTCATGATAGTACATAATATTCATGGCTTTTGAATACTTTCTGCATTTTTGATTTTACATTTATTAATTAAATATATATTATTGAATATTAAATGAAGTGTATTTTTAACGCACGTGAAGAAGGGGTGTCCGAAGGAAGTAATATAATTTGTTTCCTGCAATGTTCTATATCTCCATATGCATTTCCACTGATCTATGTCCTACATAACAGTACATATTAATGAATTAATTGGGATTTTTTAATTTTTGTTAGTGTTTAAGTTCAAGATAGTAATAATATTGAATTGCATAGCAAGAGCATGTCATTACAGTTAAGATGAGAAAAATAGAAACATTACCCTTTTTAACAAATATCTAAACATTTTATATGATGCATTCAACTTGTGTAGCTGGTTTACAACTGCACAACTTAATAATAGTTTCATTGAACAATCATAATTTCATAACATCTCAGATTAAGTGAAATTTAATATTGATACAATCTAAACAATATTCAATGAGATTATCTACACAAGCACATATTCAATGTATTGAATGCTAAAAAGACTAATATTTACCTGCAACATTATTTTCTATTAATCATATATACTAGTTAACTTTAGTCATAGGTTATTAACAATGTTTTTGGGACATTTTGTGAATGTGTCGTGGGGGTGAGGGGGGGAACTATATTTTGAAATGAACAAGAAAATTAGTGATATGAACCTATTAGCACGAAACTTACAAGCGGTAAGGACACAAATATATCCACACTAACACAAAATTACAAATTAGCATCATTTACGATGGTATAAACTTTCAAATTGTGGAAGAAGAATAATGAAAGCATTCCCTATAGCTCTGCCCACACACATATACACATAATGAATTTAACTTAATTAAACTTATCTCCATCAAGTATTGGTTGATGGAAAAGGCTCCGATTGTAATTATTATTTATTTCTTAATTTTCATTTCTACATTTTATTATTGAAGTTTTTAAAGCTTGTGCCCATAAATTTAAGTCCCCACAAAATTACTACATTAATTTCACAGTGAGATCCATAATAAGCTTTCATTATGCGAGGTATGAAGATGCGGACGTGTAGAAAAAGAATAAGGAAATATTATTCTACACCTCCGCATTTCGAAGAAATATATTTTGTATTTCTTACGAAATTTATTTTATAGAATCCTGAGAAAAGTTATAAAAAAAGTATGTGTAAATATTGATGTGGAATATACACTATGGATAATATTTTTCAATACATGTGTATGACATTATCTATTTGATTTTTTTTTATATGGTCTTTAAGCTATAGTGTTTCCTCCAATATAGAAAACAATCTTTCATTATGCAAAGTGTGAGATGCAAATGTGCAAAAGAAGCACAATAAAATCTTCTTCTACACATCGACATTTAGAGGAAATATATTTTGTATTGCTTGTGAAATATATTTTATAGAATCTTGTGAAAGGTTATAAAAAAATATCTGTAATATCATCATGGAATATAAACTATGGATCTTTCTCATTACATGTCTATAAGTTCATTTATCTGATTGCTTTGTAGATGGTATAAGGTATAATTTTTCAGTCGACATTGTTAAGGAGATGCAAATGAAGCATTCATTGTAGTGAGTGCGAAATAATTACAACACTGATGGAAGAATCACAAAATTAAAAACTAGCATCATGTATAGTGGATAAGCTTTCATTGTGTGAAGTGTGTTCTTTACATTTCCATATTCCGCATAATGACATTAACTCAATGCTAAGATGTTTCAACAATATTTCCACAAATAAAAGAATCAACACATAGTTAGGAATAGGAAGTGTTGCGACAACAAAAATTCATTTCTATCAAATATATCCAACCTACATCGACATAGTAGTGGGTACCAACCCAACGATCAGCTTTCTTCATAATAGAGACAACTTTCCACATTTCTACACAATATTTCTTTGGAGTTGCCCTTGCACACCTTTCAACTTAGAGTTATTATTGACAACCTTTAAAATAGATATTATTATCACAAATAATTTACATTTAATTTAATTTGTAAACTTTTGACATTTATGATACATATATTAATGATATTAAAGAAAAAACAAAGTGTGAAGTAAATGAAGGAGACGATTTTAGATATTGGAGATTTATTTCCACTTTTATCTTGTAAATGTTGGCTTTGGTATATTGGATTGCTATTTATTGAGAGTGTTCCTTAAAAAAAATTCACAAGACAAACAGTAACATATGGTGATTATTTAGTGTATCGATAAATCTACACTTAAAGGGAATTGAAAATTTTACTGATTGAGAAAATATCTTGAAAGTACAAAGTAGAAATAGATAGTAGAGGAAGGAAATAAGATATTTGCACTAATAGGATTAAATCATTTTCTCTTATCAATGAGATATTTCAGTGGTAAACTATGTATGAGCAATAGGTGAGCTTGTCAATGGAAGAGAATAATAGCAATAAGATTTAGTCTAGTGGATTAGGTAGTTTTTCATGTGTTCCAAAAATGTTTTATTTTAGAGAAACATTTTATTTGTGCACAAATAATTTTGATTCAAACATAAGAAAAATTATCCTAGAAATGAAGAAGACTCCAATTCTTTTGACTCCCAAGGAATTCAAATGCATATTCAAGCTACCAGAACTAGATATGTGCTTAAAATCGTTAAAGAAAATAGTTTTCTAGACTCACAAGCAGGTGACATGAACATTATTCGAGAATTCATTTTGCTAAGTTCTTAGTTTCCTTCCGACCATTTCATACTAGAGATTTATTTATTTATGCTACCTTTTAGAGATTTTTGTTGGCTTTGTTCCCATCTAATGGGCAAAGAAACTAAAACGATTGTCCCAAAATCCATTCTCTATATTTTATATTACTCATATAAAAAAAAATTATTCGACTGACCTTATCTTATTTCAAATGAATTAGATTTTCAGTTAGTCAAATCGTTTAAAATCAATAGATTCTTTATGACGGTGTACCTGATAACAACCCTTGTTTTGAGCCATGTCTTTGGTAACTTACCCCATAAACCTAAATTCAATTCTGAGAAATAATACATTAAATTTTGGTATCCCATGTTGTGGAAGTAGGAAACTTCTTCAAATTTTTGTCTAATCCAAGATGTATTTAAAAAGTAAATCATTTACATCATAACTAGACAAGAGCCCCATCAAATATTATCCAAAGCCCAAGTTATCCTATGGGGAAAGGGGTGCATGAAGAAAAAAAAATATTAATGCTATTTTAATTTATGGGTTTAAAGGTAAACCACTATTCTTGCCAAGAATTGTTATAGATAGGTATTTTGTTCCAAAAGTCTATATACAATGCCATGATTGGCTAATTATATTTTAATAGAAAAAAGAAAAAATAATTTATTTATCCGCCATTTACTACTAAACAAATCACTGTGAAGAATGTGGCTCACATTTCAAATCTTGCAGTCTTTGTGTTAACTTAACTTAGGAGAAGTTGAAGCCTACCAAGGCAAGGAGAGTCATAGAGGAAAGCAAGGAGAGTCATAGTGCTCCAAGAAATAATAAAGAATCGATAATGGATATTGGATAAATTGTTGAAGAAGTGATATTCAACATGGAAACAAAATACAAGGAAAGAGGTTCAAATCCTACGTATCAAACAAAACCTTGCAATTCAATATTTGTATAGCTTGTTGAGAAATGTAACTAGTATCAGTCTTCATAATTTTATTTGAGTCATGATGTAATGTATTTTTCAAAATAAAGAAAAGAAAAATTATTGTAAAAGGAAATTTTATTTTATGCGCATGGGTTTCATGGTCTATGTATTTTGTTTCTAGGTCAAACCTCCATTGTAGGCTTCTAGGGTTGAGTCATAAGTCATTGTCAATGTATTTATATTCTAGACGCTTCTTGGGCTCAATGTATAAAAGAAAGGAAATTATTTTATTTGTTATACTCCACCACCAAGTCGACCTGCCCTTTCTTTTCAAGTTGGCCTCAAAAGGAGATTTGAACCACTATAAATAGCCATGTATTCGAACTATTGGGAGAGGATTCATTCAATATTTTCAATTTTTAATTCCAAGTGAAGAAAGAAGTGCGAAGAAGTATAGAAGAGAGGTATTCATCATTCCAAGGAAGGAATAATCATAGCAAAGAAACAAGAGACCTTTGGGAGATGAAATTTTCTATTTTTTTCCACACATAGGAGATAGGGTTACTGCAATTTCTATCTATTACAGGTCGATATTTCATATGTTGTAGGGAGAATCGAAACCTTGTTTGACTTAGATTTTGGAAGGATGATTTATGTTGACTTATGAGAATTTTATTGAAGTTTGATTTTTCTACATGGGAGTTTCACTTGGTGGATTGGAGGAAGTCTATGTCTTGGTCAAAAGGTCTAGGTTGTCTCATTTGATTTGGTTCTAAAGAGGAGAATAATATTTTGTGTGTTTTCCCCTAAAAGAGGGGTTTTTCTCGGGTTAATTCTGTACATCTTGTGTTCCTTTTTGTGTGTGTTATCTTCATTATTTTGAATTTGTATTTATGATAAGAACATAATAATTGTAAATAAGAACTAATAATAAACGTCACAAGAAAGTGTCAAAGAAAAGAGAAGTCAAATTAATAAAAACCATAACTATGTTTCCATAAGTATTTTGCAACATGGTTTCAAAGAAGCATGATGGGATATTTAAGATCCTAGATATGTGAAGAAAGAGGGTTTATTTGCATTAGTCCTACATGCTAAACTATTTAGAATAAGTATCTAGTCTAAAAACAAAATCTTGGGAAACATTATAAGTTAAAATATCAGTAATTAAGGTTGTAGACATGGGTAATAAGGGAAATAGGATTAGAAGATACAAGAAACACCTTTTAGAAGAATCAAAAGTCTAGACTACAAGCCTAGACCAAGCCAAGTTCCTTGTGAAAAGGATCAAACCTCTATGCATAAATTTAAAGTCTTAAGTAGTCTTAATAAATCTAAAGTTCTGCACAATAAGGTGACCAAATTATTTAGAATGGTATAGAAACTGAGCTTCATAAAGAGATCTAAAATCTATCATAGAAATATAATTAAAATTTTAGTTGTGGGCCTTCTTTGAGAAAAGAGTCATATAAGTCTTTGAATAGACCTGTAGTAGCCTCTCTAAAACTTGAATAATGTCACCTTGGAGAAGATCATGTCCTCATTTTTTGGGAAGTATTGGACCAGAAAATAGTATTGAATTAGGAAATTATTAAAGCTACATTCACTATAAGAAGAAGCCAAAATTCTTGTGAAGAGAGTCGAAATCCTAAATATTTAAATTATGTGAGGGTGACTGAATAAAAAATTGGAGTGTCTTTCACTTTTTGCAAGGATAAAGGCTTAAGCTTTATAAGAAAACCTAATTAGAAGCTATAGACACCATACAGACTAAAATTATCATTGAAAAGGAGACTTAGGTATAAGGGAAGGTTGAGCCTCCATAGTATCATAATAGCCAACTTAGGTGGATCAAAATAAATCTCAAATTTAGAACTCATTTAGCAAGCTTAACATCCCCATCTAAAGGAAAGAAGTCGTCTACAACAATAAGAAGAACTTATTAAATTTTTCTTGCACTAGCTTTTGGAATAACCCTTGAAGATCTTATCAAAGACAGGTAAGTATTATTTTTGTTCCTTATGTCTCAAAGATCTAACAATATGTCTTTAGTTTTCAAGGCGAGTTAGAAGCTTCAATCACGGAAGACAAATGTATGATATCTTGAGGTATGTATAAAATCTTTATTTAAATATAATATGGAATTTTTTAGGGTTTATTTACTTATATAATTCTAGGTTTGGCTTGTTTTCATTATGATAAATATTTGGATTGTAAATCCTAGATAGAACATATGGAAACCCTTTACACTAATTCTGTTGTTTCCTTTAAGAAACTCTAACTCATGATATCTAGGTCTTGTAGGTATATGTCAATCCTTTGTGAAACTAGAAATGAATGATATCTTGGTTTTGACATATTGAGCTCTTGAGTGCTAGTTAGGGTTTGTACTCAAAATCCCTAGGAATTCATTCTCTAAAAGGTAATGGAAGCCCTAGATAATAATCATGCTATTGTACTTGTATAATTTTGGTGTGACTTGTCAAGTAAATGTTGCAAGTACATATATAAATATTGATCTTATGCAAGAAAGGAGTCCTTCAAGAAGAAGCTTCCATATTCTAACAAAACTTGGGAGTCCTTCAATAGGAAACCTTACAATATTTGTAAAAGGATCAACTCAAGGTATGTTTAGGACCACATGATTTGTAGCTAGTTTTCTCCATATTCAAAGGTACGATTATTTTGAAATTTTCTTTGCATTACTAAATCTCTCATGTATAGGGTTTTGAATCACAAAGATTCTTATTTAGGTTGATTAATCTATAGATTAAATCAACCCTTTTCATACTCTCTGTCTTTTGTTTAACTTGGTGAAACCAAAACCTATAGGGTTCACTATAAAAAGCCTAAGCTTTTATATGTTTAGGGTTTTTTGATGTTATGATGAAATCATATATTTTTAGGGTTTGATGAATTAGTGTTTATGACAAAACCCTTGCAATAGTCAATATAAATATAAGGAAAGAAACCCTAACATTAAAAATTTGATTCTTGTATATAGGGTTTATGACAAAACCCTAGTAAAGATTGATATAACTTTTTAGGCCATGATAATGCAACCATATATGTAATAATGCTTTTTTTATGATTGAAAAAAAAAATGTTGATATCTAAAGTTTAGTTTTTATTATGGAACCTAGGGTTTGTGACAAAACCCTAGAAAATTTTTGATGTAAATGTCGAAGGCATGAAATTGTAACCCTGGTTGATAGCTTCTCTTTTGATTTCTATCTCATCTAGATTTAGAATTTGATATTTAAAATTTAAGTTCTTGCTCAAGGTTTTTGATAACCCTGGATGCTCTCTCTATGATAATATGGTAACCCTAGTTTGACAAAATTAATTTCATGTTCATGTACATATATATTTGTGCTTGGTTGTACTTGTTACTGAAGATTTGTAGGTACATAGTCTTGAAGATGTTAGGTATGCTTAGCTACCTCATAATTGAGGATGCCTTGATGATGATGTTGAGTATGGTGAAGAGAGGGAGTGATAAGAAACTTGATGGAATTGAAGTGTACATTGTTGATTAATAAATGACCTTGTTTCCATGTGAGGATAAAGAAGGAATGATGTTCTGGAAGGTTGAAGTTCTCTGATGATATGATGATAAAGCTTGTGTGGCTGAGTTGTTGATGGATTTTTCCCCTAGCAAAGAAGAAGCTTGAACAAAGGAAAGTATATATCTCCCTAGTTGAGAGGGAGCTTGGTTGAAGAGAAGTGAATCTCCTCTGTAGTTGATAACATGATGTGAAGGCCATGAGGATGTTTGAGATCGGAGAATATCTAAAGCACAAATGATGGTTATTTGTGATTGATGAAGTTTTTAGTAATAATTAGATGTTTGGGAAAGTGTTGAGGTTGAGTTTGGTGTTGTTGGAGAAATTAAAGAAGGAAGATTCCTTGGAGATGTCTTTGGATATTGTAAAAATCTAAGCGACAACAAAATAGTTGAAGACCCTGAAGTTTTATGCTAGCATACAAGAACATATACATTGGAATTTTGATAGTATTTGGGGTCATGAAGCTATAGTATGTGCCCACATATGAAAAATTAGTTGATATATTAATGAAATATCTTCCCAATGATAAGTTGGCTTATTTTAGGAGCATTCTTGGATTGGTGGATATCTCTAATTTGGTTGAGAGGGAGAGATGAAGTACCATAGAACTTCTTGTATTATGATACTTAGGAGGACACCATGGCCTAATTAATATTGAGATCACAGTTGATGTCTAGATCCCAAAGGGATGGCATTGTGTGGAGTTTCAATTTAGAGTTAATACCTAGATCCATGTAAGGGTTGGTGTCAGAGTATAAAGGCCTAGATGATATCTATATCCTATTGGATTGATACCAGGGATGTTTCCTTATGGTACCTACAGTGGTAAATTCCTAGATGAAACCTTAGTCCTTGTTGGGAGGATACCTTGGCATTTAGGGTATCCCTAACATTGCGTATGTTTTTCTACGCTTCCTATGAAAATTTCAAATTGAGGTCAAACTTGTACCAATTGAACAATTATGAATACCTCCCTAATTAAGAGGGAGTGTTGAGGAATGAAACAATATTTGTCTTCATAATAGTATTTGAGTCATGATGTAACATAAATGTAAGTTCAGTTACATAATCCCTTCCATCTGAACATGTGTTCCTTTCACCTAGTACCTTTGGTTTAGAAATAAATTGTAATTTATTATGGTTACTAAATTTATTATAAAAAAATATTGCTAATTTTCCTCGTAATGCATGAGCAAATAATTAAAGAGAGAATATGCCAGAATAGCAGAATGAATTAGTTGGTGAGATTATTTGTTGAGCATTCTCATTATCGATATAAGTGACTTCTTCCATAAATCAGGGTTCTTAATGTTTTACTTAATATCGTGTATGAATATTAATTGTGTGGCATTGCCCAAAAACATTAATATAAAACAATTTTTCGACGATATGCTTTTAACTTTTATATTATATCTAATATTTTCTTACCAGTCACAATGAAAATGAATGTTCGAGAAAAGTTTGGAATTTGAATCTCAATACAATTTCTATTACTATAACTATGTTGCTTATTGTTCAAGACTTATGCTTTGAGCTCTTACATTACATCTTACATACATATGTTGATAATACATAATACAAATGTAGTTAAGAATTTTTTTAATTTTAATAGTTCTATTTACTATAAAGTTAGAAACATGATGGATGTTTTAATCCTTTAAATTTTTTTGGAGTGCGGACATGCAAAAGGCCTTTCATGGTGCTACTCGTATATCTCTATACTCCACATAATTGAAGCTTCTTCTATACATCAGAATGAAATCTATATATTGATATATACAACTTGGTGTTTGTTTCACTTTGATTTAATATTGACTCTTTATTACTAGATAATGTACAACAACTTTTGTTATTTTGATTATCGAAATAAATGTTTTAATATTAAGCACAATGATTTTCCTCTACTTTGTTTTGTGTTTTCAATGAACATGTGAACAAGAATAGTTGCAAAGAGGTATGAAATTGTGTGGAATGAAGGATTCGTGGAAAAGGGGATATGTGTGGGAGAATGAGACTGTATAGGGAACTTTATTATGTAGACACAAAATTATTTTAAATTTAAACAAAAACAAGTAACAAAAACAATGCGTATGTGAAATAACGGGTATGCGAAACTAGTAACATAAACTTTAATTTGTAATGTTTGGTAGCTCTGAGTAAAAAGGTGCAGAAGAAGCACAATGAAAAATTATTCTCCATCTCCACATGAATTTTAAAATATTAAAACATATAACTTCTTTTGAACATGTATATTGGATAAGCTATAAGAGTAGATGATTAACTGTCCCCACTACTATGTTTACCTAGAGTTGTTTTATTTTGGTTTCTCGAATACTAAGTGTAACCTCATATTCATGAGCAAAGTGCTTATTATCCAATATTAAATGAAGCGAACTAAACTTTTTATGCATTCAATCACAAATTTTAGCATTGATTTAAATTTGCCAAAAGCCAGGGATTTTGTACAATGAAAACGTTGAGCCTATATGAAAGGTTGTGATACAAAAATGTGAAAATCTCATATTCGACGAGGATTAGCCATGAAGTCTCTTGCTTTTGACATATTTGTTGCTAAATTTAATAATTGTTTTCTTCGTGCTTCATTCGATTATCATTTTCTAGAGAACTAGTAAGTTGAACAGAGGAGGAGGATACACACATTCTCTGCACACACTTTCTGCTGCATTTCTCACACATAGTTTCTGTTGTAGGTGAAAATAAAAGCTATGTGGTTATCACACAAATAGACATAGTATTAATCATACAACGACTATGCTTGTGAAGCAAGTAACAAAAAAATTAATTTGTAATGTTCTGCATCTCCAAATGCATAACGAAATATAATGAAAGTTTCCTATGCATATTTGCACTCTGAATAACTTTAAACGATTAAAATATACAACATCTTTCGAACTTTATAGTAATTACTTCTTAATATTTAATAAGTTGGTTTAGAAGTGACTGATAATTTCTTTCATTTACAAACTTTTACCCTCCTGCATACTTTTACTATACTCAATATTCCTTTCATTGTGCGAGATATGGAGGCACATAAACAAAAATAAGGAAAATTTGCATAAATACGTGTATTCTAAAATAATGACAAAATGTGAGCCTCGAACAAAGAGACATAGCCTTAATAACCCATTGTGCAAAATGCGAAGATGCGAATAGATATTTCATTGTGCGCACTGTGAAAATTGTGCAGAGTGTGGAAGTGCGGATCAAGCTATATGAAGATGGATTTCATTGAGCAGAGTACAAAGTTGTGGAGCAATGCTATGTAAAGGTAGCTTTCATTGTGCATGATACAGAGGTGCGAACGCACAAATAACTACAAATTGTGGAAATGTGGACATTCTCGAATAACATCAAAATGTGGGCCTCGCACAAAGAGACATAACCTTAATAAAACACTATGTGGAATACAGAGAATCCCTACCTCACAAGGGAGTATAACACTTGCTTTGCAGGTAGAGTGTGAAAGTGCGGACATAGCTATGTGAAGATGGTTTTCATTCTGTGGAGTACGGAGGTGCAAAGCAAAACTATTCGAAGAAAACTTTCATTGCACAGGATACATAGCTAGAGATGCATAAATAACAACATATTCTTGAAAAAACGACAAAATATGGGCCCCGCACAAAAAACATAACCTTAATCAATTATTAGCGATAAAGATAAAGACTATGCTGCGTCATAACTATTAATCTTGTTATTCATGAGACTTCATGATTTATATGTTATCGTAGAATTATGGTTATTATTCATAGGACTTCGTGATTTATGTTTTATTGTAATGACATAATTCTATATTATTGTTCTATATTGTGTTACCATCTCTTATATATATGTTGTGAATAATTTCATATTTATATTAAATTTTATATTGATTTATATAAAATATTGCACAACAATTTTGAATTTAAGAGAATTATATATAAAAAGTTATGAATATATATTAAAAATTTTAGTAGATGATATTCATTATTAAAATTAAAAGACAATTCTTAAACTTTTCTTGTAATAATCACAATAAAGAAATAAATAATACCATACAAATAAAAATAGAAATGTTAACACTCTATATTAAGTGAACGAACATTTAATAATATTAACAAAATTTTATGTCAACATATCTATATAAATTTACAAACATTTGTAGTTAAAATAATGGTGAACTTTCCATGCTCGTCTTTGGTGTTCGTTGACTTCAGTATTTGTGAACTTATAATATGAGTGTCAAAAAAATATGAATGTGAACTTAATATTAATGTGACCCTGAAATTTGGCTTCCAAGCTCTAAAGCTAAATATGCATGGTGTTATTTGTACCAAATACCATACAGCTTCTAAAACGTTGACTTCATTCTTTCTTATCATGGCATTGAGAAACCATAAGGGGGAAATACAAAAATGCAATGGTTGTTGTTGGGGCTACAAGGGTTACAATACATTTAAATATTAAGGTAGTTTATGTATATTTATACATATTTACATTAAATATCAATAAAAAAATTAAATATCTTTAAAAAGATTATAACTAATGCAAACTAATTATTAGTGACTATGACGTAACAAATCCATTTACTGCAAACTAATTAATAGTGACTATGACATAACAAATCCATTTAGGACGAGCGAATTATAGCTTTGATTGGGCACTAAGTTTTTAAATGCCTTTGACAATATAATTCCCTTTAATTTTAGACACAGAAGAGCATTATGTACCCAAGGTTGATATTGTGAGGGGCAAATCAAATCAAACATGTAGATCGGGTCGGTGATGTTTGACTAAATATTTGTTTTTGTAAAAGCGTTATGTACTCAAGGTAAGGTAAGCTAAGGTAAGCTAATCTATTTAATAAAGTGTTATTCAAACTTCTTAAGCTTCCAACTCTCTACGTTCTTTGACTTTATAAACATGAATTTGGTTAAATAAATATTAGCCCATTTTCATTTGCACTAGACTTCACCTAATTGGGGCCACATTCAAAAAAATAATATAGAGTATAACAGTATAGGGAGCTTAGTAGTTGTTTCCACGTGTAAACCAAAGAGAGGTTGAATAGGCACAAAAATATAGGTACAAATTATAACATTTTCGAAAATTGGAATTTAGTATCATAAACAAAGTTACATCCTATGAGTACGTGAAATCGCTTGGATGGTAGAAAATTGCCGGAATCTGGTTAACTAAAACTCAAAAAATCATGTGCTTGGAGTGTATAGAATCCATTTTGATCTCTTGAGAATGGATTCAGCACTATCAAAAACTTTTAGGGCATTCAAAATATTAAAATTTAACAAGCGTAAACAAGATTCGAGCAAATCTTTGCTAGATTTTCTAAAAATCATTGCCAGGTAATGTGATCATAAACCCCTATCAAACAATGACAGGTTGGAAATTTTAAATTAGGATAGAATATAACATTATTCTGACTTTAGGGTTGTTAATCACATGTACACCACGGTACATACTTTTTTACAATAATTATTGCGCTTAGTACGTACTTCTTTACCATATTTATTGCATTTGATGATAACATTATTGCTGCCATGTTTTTGTTTGTGTGCAAGGTGTACAATACTCATTGTTATATGATAACTTTTTAGCTAATCAATGGCCCCCACCACTAAGTTGAAAGAAAAGCCCTTCTCCAAAACACACAACCAATGTATATTCCTTCACATCGGTAGCACTTGGTGAAGGAACTATTGATGAGATCATTTTTTATTTTTTAAATCCAAAAGAAGTGAATTCCATGTAAAATGCAATTTTAAATATGACCAATTTAGTACAAATACATGTGAATGCAAGAATTTGCGAAAATGGATATTGAAGTCATATAGAGTAATGAGTGTTGAATTGAATTTTTTTTGGTTGGGTTGAAATGATATGGGTGAAGAATGTTTAATTTTGGAAATATTATTTATTGGTATATTAGTATTAGGTGAATATGATGAAGGAAAGTTTGAGAGGGTGTGTATTTTTATAGTTATTTATGTTGAGAGAAAATTTTGGATGAAGTTGTCTGGAGGATGTTTAAATTTGTTCACCAAATCTCCAGTTTATGTGGAAAATCATATATTGGTTAGAAGACGCTCTTTCAAAGTTCACATTAAATAACATATTGTTGATACCAATCATCTTAGGCTATCGAAGTCGATCATAGATGAACACTCTTTTAACTCAAAACATGTAATAGACATTGATCAAATCAAATTCACCTCTTATGTTCCTTTCTACAATTCCATAATCATTAGAGAGACTCTAGAAATAGAGTAACACCCTCAAAACTTTAATTAAGAGGATGACTATAATTTAAGCCATTCCTAGCAACAAATTATCCACCATGTGACTCAGTAGCTAACCTTTTTGCATCGTTATATTTAATAATCTCATGTTATAATAAATTCTTTTAATTAAAATTTTTTACATATTGTTTTCTCATCCAATGTGTTTTTCATATTATTATTTTCTAATTTGACTTGTATTCTCTTTCTTTTTAATAAATTAATTGATCATGTACTTCTATCATTCTTATTATCCTCTTTAATTTTCTCTTAATCCCCATACCATTTATCTATTTTAATTCTCTTTTATTTTTTCTATTGTAATTCTCCTTTAATTTATTTTAATTAATTATTTATTTATTTAAACCTTTGGCCTCTGTCCCTTAATGTTTATTTATATATTGACTTGACCTTTTCTCTTAAACATTATTTATACATTTATTTTATTTTATTTTATTTGATCTATTAACTTTACCCTTTCTCTTAACAACTAATTATATAATTTAATATAATTATTATTCTTTAACGACTATTTTCATTATTTTAATATTATTCGTTAACAATTATTTATGGATTCCTCTTTCTGTTAAAAAATTCAAGCTCTTGTTTATAAACATTCAATTCTCAAAGTCTTTCGCCATAAATGGGTGGAGTGTCCCCTCAAACATTTAAGACATGATTAAACATCTTCTACACAATTTCATCTGAAATTTTTTTAATTTGTTTTTTTTTAAAGCTTAAAATAATGTGTTAACATTCCATAAAATTTATATAAAAAAATTTAAGAAAAAACAATTATTATTTTATATTTTAATGTGGTATAAATATGAAATAATTAAGATATAATAAATATTTCATATTATAAATTTATACTGGTAGATGGAAATAATCATGGGTAAAGTAGATAGGAACTTTCACAATGTTCTCTTGTAATGTTCTCAAACTTTAAGTGCAAAAATTGGATAGAAAGTCACAAATTGGATAGAAAGTCACTGTAACATACACATAAAAAAAAATTCTTTTACTTCCTATCAAAGAGTAAAGGTAACACCTATTCATCATGAAATCATTTACTCCTTTATACCAGATTCGAATGTTAGTATTACTTTACCAATGCATATGAATTATTTACAACCTGTGACATTTAAAAACAGTGATTAACAAACTTAATACATTAATATTACAAGGAGATTGGATCTCAACTATTAGCCCGGATATGTATTAATGTTTTTCCGTAACACTTGTCATCTCGCTTTAATATAATTACAGTCGGTTGTACTGGTTGTAATAATGTTTTGAATCTGAACTCTGGTCCTCCATGACAGCTGTAGATACACACGGTTTTTACGGGGTTTACAATGTACTTTAATTAGATCTACGTCGTTGGTTTGCTTTTGGTGAGATCGATGATATAGGTTTTAGGTGGGAGGTTGTTCTAGGTATCCCCGCTAGCCCTAGAACAACTCTTTGGTGTTATTTTACATGATACTTTTCTCTATTCCCTGGTTCACCGAGATTTTCTCCCACCGAGCTTAGAACCTTGATGCTATGAAGATATATGGTTGTGCAGAATAGCGTTAAGCTCAACTCAGCTATGGAAGTAAACTCATGCTTAAAAGCTCACTTGGTTATTGAGGATTTCTTTGAATTTTTCTCTCAATGAAATCTCGTTTCTTTCCATCGCTCAGGTTATAGTTCTTCTTAACTGTATTCTTGTTTTTATTTTAAGTTACAAGGTTGCCATCGTAGCTAGACGTCCTGCTGATCAGATTGTGAAGTAGTTTTACTAATCCCTTTCATTCACTTAATTTCACTGTTGGCCAGAAAATATGGAGAAGACAACGCCCGATAATCCTTTTGGCGGTCTTCACAGGTAAGTGTGTTTCTGGTTTTACAATCTCTTATCTGCATGGTTTTTAATCTTAAATTTCTTCAGCCATGATACTTATTTTCTCGTGCTTGTTTTGATTCGGCAGGTATGCCTTCGAAATTTCATGGCAATCTTCCCTGCAGAATTCCTCAGTTTGCTAGGTTCGGTTTTGAATTACTCCGCTCAAAATTTCTCCAGGTATGCTTCAAGAGTTTGCCCAATGGTCTATGTGTCGAACTCAGCACACAAACCCTTGGCCTTCAGAACTTGAAAGCTTCAAATCCATTTTTGTGTTTTACTGTCCTCAAGAGGACTTTATCGTAGCATGTATAGGAATTTTCAACTGCGTTTTTCACTTTAGTGAAACCTTGTAAAGTTTTAACAAGGGTTTCCCTTTGATGATTTAAACTTTGGTTTTGGTTAATACAGATCTTATCATATTATTTTGGGTTTAACCCATATGTTTAAAAACCTACAGAGTTAATAGATACAATGCTTGTTACTTTGAGCTATTTGCAAAGTTTTCATTTCTTTATAAGCTAGTAGAACCCCAATTCTACATCGTTTTCTTGCTACATATATAGACTTTGAATTCACGACATTTATATGCGTTTTTATAACCAAATGGCATTCATAGGTTACTGCCCACTATGCATATTCTGGGTTTATCTTTCTTTCTTTACTGTTGAAGAAAAATAAGGTTTTTCTCCATTGTTGTTATATGCGTTTAAGGAATTTCATTTTTGGCAAATTTGTCTTTTGATTATTCTTAGCTTTGTAATAATGTTGCATGTATATAAAGATTTATCTGTATAAAATCCTGTATAATGATGCTACTGTACGAAATTTTCCTTTTAATTTCCAGGTGTCCGAACCACCGAATACCCATTGTCTGAGTATTTAAAGTTTCTTTTTCCTGGAAGGCGACTAGATTTGGGATTGGGTTTTCACCCGAACCCTCATCTGACAGTCTACTAGAATTTCTTGTAAAGATTATAAAGAACTTAACTGATATGCTTACAGCATGTAATATTTTAATCATTACTATTTGCTTCCAAAATTTAGCATGAATTATTGGTACAATATAGTTGTATGTTTATATAGAAGGTTTATACAAATTATTGCTATCATTTATTGCAATAACTCTTCCCTTACAAGAAGTTTTGGAAAGTAAATATAGTTTAAATTTCTTACTTCCAGATTTGTTCTTATCTGTTTTTTTTTAATTATTTATTTCCTTTCTCACACAAAACTGTTAAATACTTCCAGAATTTAACATTCTGTCATGACAATATACTAGTAATCATTTACAACATTTATCTCTTAAAGGAATAATCTTTTAGCAGTGATATGTGAAATCTTGAAACAATAATCATTTAAAATATAGTATATATTGCACTACTACACATTCCATCCTAATTACAGTATTTTAAAAAGAAAACGTAAATAACATATACTAACAGATACAAAACTGCATGAATACTTAACTGTAAATTTAAATGATGTAGTTGTGGCCCTCCCAACCATCAAGTGAGGCAATTACGTCCTCTTTGCCCCGTGCTCCAAACTGAACGATACAGGTTAAGAGTGGATTTTCTTTCTGTTGTGACCTCAGGACACCTAGTCCAATCAGTACCAGAAACTTCAGGAAACTTCTGAGTGTAATTCCACTAGTTATTACCAGCTTAAGAATTTCACACTCCTTCCTTTTTCCAACAACAAAACCCCTACTCATTGGGATCAGTCTTTATCCTCAGAGGAGTAGGTAACTGTTTCCCAATGGTTCCCAACCTCTTTTCAGTTCTTGGAAACATTTACCATCAGCTTTTTACTTTTCTTATCCAGTTATTTTCATAAGAGTTTTATTATTAAAATTAATAACATTAATTGTCTCAGTTTTTTATTAACAAATAATAAAAATTACTTTACTAGTTAACCAACTAGTTAACAATAATTATGGCTGTCACAGTCACTTAACTTGCTATGTTATGGGTAAAATGTTGGTGGAAAGGAGTAATTACGCCATGTATCGATGTTCTCAACCTTTAAGTACAATAATTGGATCACAAAGACACTCAACCTGCCATGAAGGTTCATAATATGGACTTACCTTACTCTGAAAAGGAAGATCATCAAGTGAAAAAAAAAAAACAAATTGAGAATTTATTTTTTTAAATTACTTTTCCTACTGAATAGGCTAATTTTACATTTAGGATAAATTGTAAGAACGTAGATAATGATAGAGTTATGACCTTGTTTATAGTTTTATTTCTAGAAACACGTTTGTTTAGACAAACACAAAGCTCGTATTCTATTGATTAGGTTTATGAAGTGACATACCATGTATTTATTTTTTACCTATAATTTAGGTGAAATATAATTATACAAAAGAGTTTACAACAAAAATTTTAAAAATATATATTATTTGAAAAAATGGTAATTTTTTTTTATGAAAAAAAAATTATAATAATATACATAAACAACAAAATAGTTATATTATTATATATTTTATATTGTAAAAAAGAAAATTATAAACTTTACTTAAATTATAACTTTATTTTAAATCATTATTAATTTTAAAGAGAACTAATATAAGAATTAAACATTAAAAATAAAAAATAAAAAACAGAAAAGACAAACATGTAACACGATCTTTAATTATGGAGATTTATGCACAATTTACCATAGAGATTCTTAATTTGTAAATTGACTTTGTTACAATAATTTTGGCTATACCAAATACCTAAAAAAATTAACTCATGTTCATATGAGACAAGTTTACATGACAGACTAGAACTCTTGAGATAGATCTCAATCTTTAATTTATCTATATTACTAAAAATATTCGAGAATATTATGTGGAGGTTAAATTCCTACCATCAATCCATAAAATAATAATGAGTATTAAAACATTTACTTCATTATACATCTCACATTGCTAAAATTAAAAAAATCATGAAAACTATCTAAATTATAACTTTATTTTAAATTATTATCATTATTAAACCTACATATATTTTAAAAAAACATAGAACAAGATTCTTAACCATGGAGATTTACTTCCACTTTATTATGGAGATTCCTAATTTGTAAATAGATTTTGTTAAAAAATCCATGGGCCAATAAGATGGCTTATTAATAGCACATGCTCCAAAAACCATAACTCACTTCAAATGCACTTGTTCATATGGAATTTTTTTTAATTAATCAACTTAATTAAAAGGAAAAAAATGCATAAATACTTTGGCGATAAATCTCAACCTTTGATTTATATATACTACTAGGAATATTCTACAATATTCCATGGAAGTTAAATCTCTCTCATCCACCTAATAATTATTACTTCCATAGGAATGACTTTTATGGAATAGAGCTTTCATAAGTTTAATTTAATTATTAACAATTATTAGATGGAAATTAGGGATTTAACCTCCATGGAATATTATAGAACATTCCCATGTCTATTTTGGAATAGGGCTTCTAGAATTTTAATTTAATCATCAATAATTATTATTTGCATAGTAGGGATTAAACCTCCATAGAATATTATAGAACATTCTCAATAGTATATACAAATCAAGAACTAATATTACTTTCCAAAGTAGTTCTCTTTTTTCCTTTTTAATTAAATTTAATAATTAAAAAAAATATCATATGAAATGAGTTATGGGTATATATATATATATACATGTATGTATGTATATATTATCATTAATAATAAATTAATTTTTTAAACTTATATATTAGTTAATTCTTAGAATTTTTTTAATTTTAGCAACTTAAGATGAATGAGGAAGTAAGAGTTTTAATGCTTATTATGGATTTATGTCTCTTTGCATTTATCAACCATTTAGTTTACATGGTTGAGCTAGTAGTAATATATACAAATCAATGGTTGAGATTTATCTCCAAAGGAGTTGAGCTCTTTTTACCATTTTAATTAAATTGATTAATTAAAAAAAATGTCATATGAACCAGTAATGGTTTTTCTAGGCATGTGGTAATGATAAGTCATGGTATTGACACATGGTTGAATCGGGTTCCATGTTTTTAAATGTATACATGTTGAACTTATATATTGATTTAAGAGTGGAGGCTTCTATGAGAAAATTAATTTTGTTCTAGCATTTTGGGATTACTCACATGGATGTTCTTAAGGTCGTGCCTCATCTTGTGTTGAGGATGAGCTGACGTGAGTGACCTGAGTAATCTGAAAATGCTAGAACAAAATTTATATTGATTTAATTTAGTTAGTTTTTATGATTATTTTAATTTTAACAACATATGTATTTTAATTTTAACAACATGAGATGTATCGTGAATTTAGTGTTTTGATGTTTATTATGGATTGATGTCTATTAGCATTTACTGGTCATTTAATTTATATGGTTGTGTTAATTGATAATTAAACTAAAATTCTAGAAGACCTACTCCAAAATTGGCATATTTATCCACATAATTAGGTGGATGGTAGGGATTTAACCTCCAAGATATATTCTATAATATCCTTAGTAGTATTCATAGATTAAAAGTTGAGATTTGTCTCAAAAGTAGTTATTTTTTTGTCCTTTTAATTAAATTGATTAATTAAAAAAAATGTAATTTGAACTTGAGTTATGCTTTTTTTAGGCATGTGGTATTAGTAAGCCATAACATTGTAACAAAGTATGTTTAAAGGTTAAGAATATCCATGATAAAGTGGGGGTAAATCTTCATGGTTACGAATCTTGTTACACATTTTTTAAATTTTTTTTTTATAATTGGTAATAAAAATAATAATAATTGAAAACAAAGTTATAATTTAGTTAATTTTTATGTTTCCTTTAATCTTGACATTGTGAGATGTATCGCGAGGTAAGTGTTTGGATGTTTACCAATGATTTAATTGATATGGTTGCACTAGTAATAGATAGAGAGAAAAATTAAAATCTATTTAATTTAAAAAAATATATATATGCTTCCTACTGTACCAATCTATGCTTCCTACTATACCAAGAAACTGTTGTTGATCCTATGCAGAAGATCCCTCCTGATGTGATATTTCTGTTTGATGGGCTGCCTGCCCAATCTGTAACGGTGAAGCCTTGAAGCTTCACTTCCTATTTCCATTTGTACCATAATCCATACTCTGTAGTGCCTCTGAGATATCTCAAGGCATGCTTCTTCGCCTTCCAAAAGAGCTTGGTCAGTTTAACAATAGCTTGACTTAGTTGGTTAACTGCGTAGGAAATGTTTGGTTTGGTGTTCACCAAGTACATCAGTGAACCCACAAGCTGCCTGTAAACAATAGCATCCACTACCTCACCTGAAGTAGCATCCTCCTTCCTCCAGTTTCTTGGAAGAGGAGTCTCCATGGGCTTACAACTCTTCATGTGAAACTTACTCAGAATCTCTTTGGGGTACTTTCCTTGAGAAACTAATAGCTCACCACCCCGCTGCCATATTTCCAAACCAAGGAAATAGTGAAGGAGACCCATTTCCTACATCTCAAACTCTCTTGCAAGATCATCCTTGCAAGAAGTTATGAGTTTTTCATCACCTATCAAAATCAGATCATCAACATAAATTACGATAATCAAGAGCTTACCATCAACCACAATCTGGTACAAGTTTGCATCCGCTTCACTCTTCGTGAAGCCCAACCCAGTTAAATAATTGTCAATTCTAGTGTACCAAGCACGAGGTTCTTGCTTCAGCCCATACAATGCTCTCTTGAGTCTGCACACATGCGGATCATTGTCAAAGATCTCAAAACCTTCTGGTTGCTCTGTGTACACTTCTTCCTCAATAAATCCATTAAGAAACACAGTCTTCACATCCATCTGATGTATCTTCCACCCCATTTTCACTAAGAGTGCAAGGATAGATCTAATCGATGAGTATCTCACAACCGATGCGAAAGTTTCCTCATAGTCAATCCCCTCAACCTGTGAGAATCCCCGGGCTAAAAATATAGCCTTGTACTTCTCCACACTCCCATCTCCCACCTGCTTTACCTTATAGATCTATCTAGATCCAACCACTGATTTTCTGACTGGTCTTGGGAAAACTTCCCATGCATTGTTCTTAACGATAGAGTCATACTCCTCAACCATGGCATCAACCCAAATTGGTTGTTGCACTGCTTCCTCAAAGGAGGATGGTTCTGTCACAATACACTTGCTCATAAGAGCCATGTATCCAGTAAAATTATCTAGAGACTGTCTCTGTCTGTGTAGTGAAGTAGGTGCACCTACATGTTTTGTCGCATCAAGTCTCAATCTATCAACTTCAATTGTACACCTTCTACCATGTCTGGTGGATGGCTATGCATGAGTGGTTTATGCCACTCCATGATCCTCTGCATGTGGCTACTCCACATCTTGAGGTTCATCTTTGGAACCAAGAGTTCCTCATCTACATGCAAATCAATCTCCCTCTCAAGGGACAATTGCATGGCTTTATCCTCATCAAATTTTATATCCCGTCTCACAACAATCATCCTGTTGTTTGGAAAATACACTTGATAGTTATATGGATTATTAGTGTACCCCACAAATATCCCAATCTCATTTGTTGGTTCTAGCTTCTTGCTAGAATCTTTGGTCACATGGAATAGAAAGATGAGCCAATAATTTTAAAATATGAAACATTAGGTTTCTTACCAGAAAAATCCTCCTCTAGTGTACTCATTCCAAGAATCCGATGAGGACTACAGTTTCTCACAAATACCGTTGTGTTACATGCTTCCGCCCACATATGCAATGGTAGGCCCTGATCATGCAATATCACTCATGCCACACCCACACTTGTTTTGTTCTTTCTTTTTGCGACCCCATTTTGTTGAGGGTTATGAGGCACAATCAACTCTCTTTGAATTCCTTCTTTGCTACAGAATTTATTGAATTCATTTGAGATGTACTCACCACCATTGTCACTCCTAAGAGAATTTTCATGCTTCCTCGAGTCTTTCTCAACCAGTGCTTTGAACTCACAAAATTTTGAGAATGCCTGGTCTTTCTTCTGCATGAAGTAGATCCAACACTTTCTAGAAAAATCATCAACAAATTTCACATAATACCTATGCTTTGCTATAGAATATGTAGAGAATGGTCCACACATGTATGAGTGAAATCTCTCAAGGATTTATGTTTCTCGGCTCTCCTTCTCATGAAAAGTGGCCTTTGCATACTTCCCCATAGTACATCCCTTGCATGTGTCTATATGGGCAATAGTACCCTTTGGAAGCCCCATAGAAATCTGTTGCATGACCTTCAAGGCATCCTGGTGTAGATGGCCCAATCTCCTATGCCATAACTCATCCTCATCCCGACTCACCAGTTTGGCTGCCTTACCCATCAATGTTGCACAACCATCTACATCAAGTTTGTAGAGATTCTTCACATGAATCCCAATATTCTTGGCTTGTCCTATGGCTTTGTGTCAAAGGAAAGATTTCCCTTCACTGAAAATCACATCATAACCTCTATCCTCCAAAATTGCTACTAAAAATAAATTATTCTACAAGTCTGGTACATGCATTACATCTTTTAATAAGAAGGGTTTACCTAACTATCTCTGGAAAGTAACCATACCAATCTTAGTAGCTCTATACCTCCCGTCATCACCCATTTCGATATGCATCTGGAGGTCCTTCTCCTCCAAGCTACTGAAAATTTCTTTGTCTCCTGTCATGTGGAAAGATGCACCATTATCTAAGTACCACACTGATCCCATAACACTTGACACCATGCATGCGATGAATGAGAAGTCCAACTCAAATTGCGAGGCCAAAGCCTCACTAGCTACAAATCCTGAAGCCTTATTATTCTTCTTCTTCTATGGACAATTAGTGGCATAATGCCCATGCTCGTGACAGTGAAAACACTTACTCTGGACAAGTCACGCTTCTTGCCTTATTTTTCGGTCTCAGATTTGGAATAGGATTTCTTTCCCTTCCCCTTCTTCGCGTTACCATCCAAGGCTAAATTTTCCTCATCATATATCTTATATGAGGATCCATCCCTGGTAATCTGCTTGAATTCTTCTTGCACCAATTCATCATCCTCTATAGTAATTATGACACTCCCAAGCTCATCTTGACATTGGACAAACTTGGTTAAGTATTTTGGAATAGTGTCGCCTTTTCCATTTTGATTTTGCTGAGCTTTTCTTTCAGTGCCAATTTTCTGTGGTCATTGCTACTATGAAACAGATCTTTCAGAGCCTTCCACATTACATATGGAGTCGCTTTTCCATGGAGACTTGAGACAATGTGGTCTCGTACTCCCTCCAATAATATCCTCCTCGCCTTTGCAACCTTCTTTTTCCAAGCATCAAGAAGAGAGACATCTGCTGCTGCAAGTTTGGGAGTGTCATTATCAATGAATTCTTTTAACCCGTTGTCCTCCAGAAATTCCTCCATCTTATCTTTCCATGAAATATAATTGGAACTTCCCTCGAGTGCATATTCCAATCTCAAGCCATTGAAATCCATCTTGACCTTGATCCACTTGTCGCACCAAATAATACTTTTGCAAATTCGAATGTTATTCATCACAAACTCAATTTCTTCTCCACTATAGTGATTTCCTGTGCTCTAATACCATTTCGAAATTATACAAACAACATGTATTCAAATGGATTCAATTCGATCATGTAATGTACTAAAGGAAGATACTAAATCCTTCTACAAATCAAATGCAAAAACTAAACACAATTGCCAATCACAACAAGTAAAGAAAGAAGAAAATCAATCCACAACACATATATTTTCCTGGAAAATTCTTGCTGCTCAAAACCCCTCTATATTATATTGTATATTCACCAAGGAATCATGAAACAATTATAATGCACTTTTCTCACAAGAGTCTCCTGCACTCTCACAACTGTCTCACACTGATCCAGCCAAAATCGACCAACACTTAGCCAATTTTCAGCCTCTTCTCAACCTGCCTTGCTTGCGCAATTCATGTGGAATGAAATCCCTATTATTTAGGAAATTCAACCTTCTAAAACTGTGCAATTCTCATGGGCAATCCTATGGGTGTTTTACTGCATGTTGAAGCCTACTAATAATAGAACTGATAGTTAACATCCATTTAACCTTTGTATCAACTGGGTCTCCACTGAAACTGACATGCATGCAAGTATTAATAGTAAATCATCAGATACATGATAGGTCATTGCATATGATTTAAATCTGATTTAATTCACTTGACCTCTCACTAGTGCAACAAACAGTTACAACTAGTTAAACTGATTTTAACTCAATTAATTGAGTTAACTTATTTTCTCATGCATTAAACTAATGCACTAACTATAACTTGAACTATAAAACACATAGAATCACTCTCCATGCCTCAACAAACACCCTCAACTCAAAATTCATGAGCTAAATGAGTTTATCACACTCAGTTAACTATTACAAGTGATTATGAGATAAGATTACATTTTATTGTCCAATTTAATTAAGGTAAAATTAAATTAGACACACATTTATTGTTGACTTTTCAACAGTCCCTATAAACATGTGTGAATGAAATGTGAGAGAATGTTGATTTCATTAGCAGAATGTCATGAAAAAGAGGTTCTAGTGTAAAATTGCACAAAATTGAACTATCCTTTCCTCCATTGAATGACAAGAAAAGAGTTTCCAAAAATGTGAATTTGTGAATGTCTTCTTCTTGAGCTAATGTTAAGGCTACTTTTAGATATTCCATGAGTTCACATAAGTTATTTGTCATATTTCAGAATCCATCATTTTAAAAGGGACGTTGTGAGTGGAGAATAGATATATAATGTTGCCCCCCCCCCCCCCCAACCCATCTTTTCATTGGGAGGGTGGTTTCCTAGGGAGACTTCATTGAAAAGAAAAAACCAAGTTAAGTCTTTAATTATGGCATCTTTAGGGTAGTGCTTTGAGATACATCAAATTTTACATTGAGAGAATTCAAAGAGGATGTTAGATTTTGGATAGCACATTTCAAAGACATAGTTTCCTTTTCCTAAAAAAAGCATAGAATTTTAAGCCAACCATATTTCCCATGGTAAGGTTAAAGGGAGAGCTTTATGTGTCTTTGTGGCTTTGTTAAACAACCAATTTATGAGGTTTTCTTCAATGGATAGCACCTTGCAAGCATTGTTCGAATTAGTCAAATAATCAATTCCCTACCAAACTTGAATATTATAAGAACAATTCATAATAGGGTGAGAGTTTGTTTTCAATTCAAATTTACAATGAAAAAATCAACTTTGTCTCTTATAGCTTCTCTTTTGAAGGTTATCCAATGATAAAGCTTTGTTGCTAAACAACAACCATATAAAAAATTTCATTTGGATCAAAATTTTAAATTCCATGGAAGCCTCAACCATTAAGGTTTGGGATTGTTGTTATCCTCAAGAGTGAAGGCATTATATATTTATCTAGGCCTATAGTTACATATAATATTAAAATACCAAATACATTGATCTTCTTGATCATTTAGATTTGTGAAGAAACTTCTTATCTTTTGAGTATAATATTCCCATGTGTATGCATTCTCATCTTGTAATCCATTCTCTTACCAAGAAATCCACTACTATGAATTGTCCAAAGTTCTAATTCATTGAGCTACCAATTTTAGAGATGGTATCCCTAAACTTTTGGATCGATAACTAAATGGCGTGGGAGCCTATGTGCACCATTGTTGTCAATAAAGGGGCCCTAACTAGTCTAGACTTTGTTTCCTCTATCAACTATCCAAGCCAACCAATTGATTATCAAAGGGAAAGCCATAACCACCTCTTTCCATATTATTGATGCATTGTGAGAACATCGAACTAAATCCCTAACAATTTTTTTTTATAAAATTCAAGAGAAATATATTTATCTTTAATTGAAAATTTTGATTTTTATTATTTTTTTGTAATTTAGGTAGGCAGTGTATTAATTTCAAAATAAAATTATTACAAATCTACGGCTATTGGTCTACCACTAGAGAAATCAGACCAATAGCATAGACAAAAGCCTTTTATCAAAATGATCATACCAAATGGCATGTAATACTTTATAAGAAGTTCAGTCAAAGTTTGTCTAAGAAAATAGAAGATCAAATATAACAAACACTAGTAGTGAGGTTGTTAGAAATACATAATTTGCTAGAAATTCAAAAAATTAGAACATAAATGTTTGGAAAGAATTGTGAATTACAGATAAAACACGCTTCCCTAGACAGGTGATAATCTAGAACAACAGATTAAAGACTATACGACTTCTTCTCCTAACTAAGAACAGGCACACATAATAGATAAGAAGCCTACTTGAAATCCAAGCGCTTCTAAATGGTTCCTTCTGTCACTTACGTTGCAGCTTCAAATTCCAGTGGCTTGTGCAAAATGCTTCCTGCAAGAATGAACACTAAACATCAGAAGATAGTAATAATATAGATGTCTATTCAAGCTAGTTTGCTAAATCAGTAAAGCATAAACCATATACATCAACTAAGATCTTACAATATGGAAAATCAAAGCAAATATAGATGTATATAGGGAAAAGTAAGTTGTATTCTTTATTGATGATAGAAGGAGAGGTTACAACCTAGTGACTGATTTGAAGTGACCATTCCAACAACATTCCTAGCCTCATCACAGTATAAATCTCTCCAGCAGCTGTTACACAAATCTAACTCTTCATTGAAAAACCACTAGAATTTCTCTACTCAAATTCTTCCTTCTCAAGCACTTAGATCTGTCCTCAATTTATAGAGGAGCTGAAGGTTTTTTTCCAATCAATGAATTTCAAATAATAGGCAAGACATGTTCCCAATCTTGTAGATGTCAAATGGACACTTGGATTCGAAGCTTGACACATGTGAACTCTTCTAGAAGGCACTGTCCAAGTGGAGATTTCAGAACAATGAGAATTTCACTCCCAATGTGACCAATGCACTTGTGAATGTTGGGAAGTGCTTTGTAGATCAGCCTTGCATGGGGCTACCTGCATATGCAACACACTTAGTCCCTTTAGAGGCAGCGTTGGTGAGCTCTCATATGATATATAATAAACTTCAAACCTTGGAAACCTTTGCTTGATGAAATTCATGTTTGATTTGCCTTGTTCTTGTCTTAGGGCATGTAGCAACTTGAAATGATAGGGGATGATAGACCCTTAGTCATTGGTCCTAGAGATGATGTCCAGTTAACTAGGTCATTCGGAATGATTCCCAAATTGACCTATAACAATTTCCCCCTAAAGCATGAGGTCAAAATAATAAAAACATTTGATTGAGATGATTTACACTGTGATGTGTTGGAGATGAAGCAGAGTGGTAACCTGCATCAATATTACAATACATTACATCATGATATATCCTCTTTGATCATAATTGTTGAGGGTAGGCATTCCCATGTTCAACACATAAACAATCTAATAACATGTACATAATTTAGAAAGTCGTCGAAATTAGAATGTTGCCCAATGGAGACATGCCTACAGATATAGGCCCATGTTCGGATGACGATCTGTATGTGAGGTCACCGTACAAATGATGTGTACAACCATCTTGAAATCACAGCCTAGATGGCTGAAACTATATCTTGGGTCTTCTTATCTCGTTCACTTGATCATTCGGGTACAAGTCTAGCCATGTGATTATGATTTGTCGTCGAACATGGAAAGACATCGTTTAATTACCAGCCAATGATGTGAGCTGTTAACAAATGCGAGAGAACCACCATTAATGAAAATGGACCTTAAGGTACTGCAGTACATTTCGTAAGGTGTGAATAGATGATTTGGTGTCGAACGACAAACAAAATATTTTGGTCAAAGGTCCGGAGGCAAGGATCTTATCGATGTTGTAACAAGCCTCATGGTACTGGAATCTAGTGTTTCTAAGTGAACATCCTGGATATTGATTTTTCATTGATAAGAATTCACCTTATTGTAAAATGGGAGTTACTGATTTCAGAGATAAGGGTATGACTTGATATAGCAATTTTCAGGGATGACGGTCATGAGAATGAAGGTTTAAGAGTATTGCAGAAGGATGAGTTTATTCACTGGAAGACTTATCTTAAACATATCAGAGACACTGTAATGAGTTGGCAGAATTGACCCAAAACCGAAGTGAAGGTATGATGAACCATAGGTATGAATGAACTATCAAGATGATTACCCAACCCAAGCAGTCACAGACATGGAGTGAAGGAAGTTTCATGTTCAAGAGCGACTTGCTACCATAAAGAAATTTTGCTCACTTTTCCCAAATTTTCCTCGGTCATTTGTTGACGAGTAACTCTTTATTATTTAACAAGATTGAGGAGGATAAAATTTGCTTGATCTATAATTCAACCCTTTGGGTGAATAAAGTATCACTATTTAATAATTTAACGAGTCTAGGGATGAATGAAACTTGATCCTTTCCATGATCGACAAGCCCGCCACTATTTTATGTTTTAACAAGCTTAACGACAGTGATAGCCCGGTCCTTTTTCATATTTAGCTAGTTTGAAAAAGAGGACAAAAGAAAACTCCATAAATAATTTTTCGTAAATTTGTCACTCAGACCCGAAAAAGTGTAAAATAATATCTGAGAGAACCTGCTTGGTCATGTTTAACCAAGGTATTCCTTTTTCGTAAATAATCTATCTCAGTCCGGAAAAGGGTTAAACTTATACTAAATAGATATCTATTCATTTACTTTTATGAGCTCGAAAAGACAAGTGCTCGGCAATATTTTCATATTATCGGAGTCTGAAAAGAGCTGAAAGATGACTCCAGCGGTTCCTTTTTCACTGTTATTGAAGCTCAGAAAAGAGGTAAAAGTGCACTTCAAATCCTTTTTCGTTTTTAACAAAACTCAAAAAATAAGGAGAAAAAAGTATGCTTTGTGGTCAAGTCATTATTTGAATAAATCTGCACGACTAATATGTTCATTAGTTGTATTTCCTGTTCAGAACAACATCAAATGCATTAAAAATACCTGTTTCATGATAAAAACATAGTAAAACTATAGTCATAGTAATAAATTTAACTTGCAAATAATTAAATGACTATTTAAAGTAGTTTCACTATTCATTTTTACCATTCCATAGTTACCATTTTCATTTTGGAGCTCTGAAGCTGATTTTTCCCCCGAACTTCATCTGCTGATTGCGATCGTTTCTATGGATGGATTTCGTCACCGTTTGGTCCAGGTTAGTGCCATGAACCTCCTCTTTCCTTTGGTATTCATTTCATTCCAAATTTCTACAAATTTTTAGGGCTTTAAGGTACCTAGGGTAAATTATGCCTAAAAATAGGGCAAGGCACCCTTGAATGTCAAAACCTGTGTTGCGTAGCAGGTACAATGAAGTGTACTTGCATGTGCAATGCACTGTCTCTTGTTAGGGAGTGCGTTGGGCGTAGCATAAGTTTTTTATTTTCTCATTATGCCCAAAATTGACTTAGTTTTTTGCAATAAATGGAATCTAATGGACCTTATGGTTGCATTTCAGGTTTCCATCAGATTACAATGACGATTACATGGAGGGAAAGAGAACATGAAGAACAGGATATGATTGCCTTAAACGATCTGGGTACAATAAGAGCCTTGCGGGATTATGGACTACTTAAGTACTTCAAGTTGCCGGGAATGAGGCAACAAATAGAACTCTTGGAGTTCTTAGTTCGAGCATGGGATCTGGCGATAGAGGAATTTCATATTAATAACCAAGTGGTTCCCATAGCAGTTGACGATGTGTATTTTCTCACAGGTTTGTTGAGGAGAGGTTTTCCCATTTCACTCTCAGGGTCTACCGTTGGAGGAGATACAGTGAGGGATTATATTCTACAGTATTGCTATCCAGGGGCAGAACCTAGTAAAGATGGAAAAATAAACATCTAGGATGTCAGAGATTTTCCTTTGAGAACTATCCTTTTCACGATTGCTAAACTTGCTGGCACCGTTACACTACAAGTAATGAATAGATCGTATATGAAGTATGCACTAGAGTATATGGAGCCAATAGTATTCAACTGGTCTGAAGTTGTTCTATATCAGATAAAGGAACAACTGAAAAAAGCAAAGGGAGGAAGGAAGAAGAATTTCAGTTATGGTTCAATCCTTATATCCTTCTCTTTAGAACGGATTCCACTGATGCAACCACAACATGTGACACTAGATATAGCTAGTACTATAGATCCTTGGATGCAGAGATGGGTAGAACTCATGGGTCGGCATGCAAGCCAATTGACTGTTGTGTTCTCTAATGCATTATTTACCTGGTTCCATCTATAGATCGTCACCATTGATAAGTACACATACGAGGCGTTGATTTTCGAGGAGATCCAGATTTAGCATTACCAAAAGGTGCTTAGTGGGGTGCAATGGGTAAGAATGTTTTGACCATGTTTTTTGATTTTCCTAAGGTTTATACAATTTTTTTGTATTTTTATGTTTTCCCAAGACCAAACTAAAAGTTTGATGTAATGTAGATGTTGGTCGTGTTCAACCAGTAGTGGAACCAAAGTGTGAAGCAGATGTGCCAACAGAGAGGTTTGCGAGAGAGAAGTCCTTTAGGATCTTGATATGGCTGAGACTCTAACTGAGCTTCAGCAGCACATAGAAGGTTTGACCTTCGGGATTTCGGATTTCCGGATCGAAGAGTTTCCTATGTGATTGCAGTGGCACACTATTGGTGTTTCCTAACCATTGGATGTGGTTACTTCGTAGGATAGCTAGATCTATAGCATATTACCACAAGCACCACTAGTTTACTTGTGACAGTTTGCATACATTTTGAGGTCAGATGACCAATGTGTCTTAGGAAATTTTTTTTGTAAAAACCTATAACTATCTATCTATATGATTTCAGTATTTTCCTATTTTTATTGTGCAATCCTATTTAATGATGTGGATGTTTTCTTTACATATGTTGCAAATGCCTGTCTAAAACTTGATTAGCTAATGAATCAGTCAATGTGTTCAAATTTATGGAAATGTGTTGATATTGAATAAAATCAAAGTGTCTTTCCAAAAGTCGAACTCTTAGGAACAATCTAAGAAGTGTTGGATTTATAACAATATAAATACTAGAGAGTTGTAATACCACAAGTTGTGAGTCTAATCTCGTGATTATGCAGTTAATACCAAATGAAATGGCATCAGAGAGAATTTCGATCAACATGCTATACTCAGCAATATTGTTTGTCGATCTACCAATACAAATCCCTTGAAAACTCACTAACACTCCATTCGGAACGAAAATGGCCCACGTTGTAGAGGATAGATTCTGCATACTACGACTAGCACCATTAGCATATCCAACAAATGGTTCTGAAGATTCAGATATCTATGATAAAATGTAAACCGGATTACTAACATCAAGAAAACTCTAAAAAAAAATTAAGATAGTGAATGAAAATCAATAGCATATATATACAATATAATACAAAAAATTACTACGCTCATGATTAAGCATAGTAATGTTTCAAATACAACCCATTTCTAGGTTGCGTAAACGAAATTCCATCGTAATCAACCAACTCATAGGTGCCCTTAGCAAGAAATCTTTTGACAATATAGGGGCCATGCCATAATGGCTCAAATTTTCCTATACCTATTACATTAGCTTGTTGATCGTAAAGAAGGACCAAGTCGCCCTTTGAGAAAATGCGAGGCTGGACATTTTTGTCATATTGCGCCTTTATACGTCTCTTATGCGCTTCATTGGCTAATTGGGCTTCATGACGTGTTTCATCAAGATGGATGAGGTTAAGGAGACGCACTTCTTCTTTTGAGGTGTTAGGTAACAAGTCTATTGCGAGTTTTAACGATGATATTTTGCATTAGATTGGTAAGATAGCTTCCAGAACATACACCAATTGAAAAGGAGTAAATCCGGTTGCATTTCTCATCAAGGTTCGATACACCCACAAGGCGGAGTATAGGATAAAATTCCAGTTTCTTTCACGAACTCCTATCATTCGTTGAAGCATTCGTTTAATAATTTTGTTGATAGCCTCAAATTTTCCATTTGATTGTGGATAATAAGGAGTAGAATTATCATGTGACAATCCTAACTTGGCAGTCAATTCAGACATCATGTGGTTGTGAAAATGCTTCCCATGATCTGTAACTATAGCCTGTGGGACCCAAAACCATGCAATAACAATATTAAAGAAAAACAATGTAGTTGAATGTCTTGTGTTGTTGAATGTAGGCATTGCTTCGACCCATTTGGTAAAATAGTTGACTGCGACAATAATATAACCATGCTCCCTGGACGAATGAGGGTTATAGATCATGAAGTCAATACCCCATTTCGTAAATGGTCCCGTAGAGACAACAGGATGCATTGGCGCGGGCAGTTTTCATATTTTACGATTAAAAATCTGGCATGCATGACAACTTCTGACCGTGAGGATGCAGTCTCAAAAAATGGTAGGCCAAAAGTAACCAACGCGGAGTATCTTTTGCGCGGTATCATAACCAGATAAATTTCCACCACATGCCCCAGTATGACAATCATTTAATACTTTTGCGGCCTCCTCATGAGTGAGGTACCTCCTTAAAATGGTATCGAAACCACGATGATAAAGTGTATCGCTGACGACCAGATAATATTTGGCTTGGTATCAAATACATCGTTGTTTAGAGCAAGAGGTATTAGTAGAAAATTTTGGGTTTGGAGATAAATGATGAAATCCCCATACCAAGGATCAGAGGATCCAATTAGAAACAAAGACTCGTCTAGAATTGATGGTTCCGACGTAGTTGCAGTACTATGAGAAGGAAGGTCATAGAGAAGCTCAACCAAAAATAAAGACTTCTTTGACTTGGATTTGATGAATTCCAAATAAAATTCCTGCAAAATGACAATCCATTTTGAATATTCCCCCCCCCCCCCCACAATTGAGGTGATAAGATGTAAGTCATGAGGTTGCAATCTGAAATGATAATTGTTTTTCGGAGCAGGATATAATGGCAAAATATTTGGACATCTTGAACAGCTGCCAAGGCAAGATTTTCTACGTATGAGTACTTAACTTCCGTATAATTGAGATTATGACTCAAATAATAGATCGGATGTTCAATTCCATCTTCTACTTGGACCAATACCATAGCAATGGTCGTTTCGGCCGCGACGATATATATGAAATAATATTTTTTGATAATTAGGGGGATACATTAATGATGCTCGAACAAGAGTGTCCTTGATAGCATCAAAAGAAACTTGTGCAACTTGGTCCCAATGGAAGGGAACCCCCTTCTTCAAAAGTAGAGTAAATCCTTTAGCCATTTCGCCATAATTTGGAATGAACCTCCTTAGGAAGTTAGCCTTTCCTTGAAGTTTCTGTATCTAAAGTAAGTTTGATGGCACAGGAAAATCAAGAATGGCCTGAACCTTCAAAGGGTCGATTCGAATTCCTTCTTTTAAGACTACGAATCCAAGAAAATGACCAGAACCAACACAAAACTCACATTTATGTGGATTGAGGCATATTTTGTAGTGTCAACAGCGTAAGAAAATGGCTCTCAAATGCATCAGGTGATTAGTCCGATTTCGTGAATGCATTGGTAAATCATCTAGATACAGTTGAACAATGTGCTTGATGTCATGGAAAGCATAATCCATTGATCTCTGAAAATTTTCCCCAGTGTTATTTAAACCAAATGAAAGTTTCCTATAAGCGAGTGTGCCCCAGGGACAGATGAATGTTGTCTTATTTTGATCATCTGGGCAGATATTGATTTGATTGTAGCCAAAAAATCCATCCATGAACAAAAAGATTTCGCATCCAGTACAATCGTCAATAATTTGGTCGATAAAGGGAGTAGGATAGTTGTCTTTTTGACAAGCATGATTAACATCCCGATAATCAATGCACACTCTAATGGTTCCTTGTTTTTTCATAATATGAGCGATATTGGAAACCCACTCAGTTAGCGGAATAGGGTAAATGAAACCAACATGCAAAAGTTTTTCAACTTTTGCTTTGATGGCAGCAGATTTCTTTGGATAAACAGGACGAAGCCGTTAATGCACTGGTTTGACATCAGGATACATATTAATAGTGTGTTCAACTATACTAGTATCTATGCCTGGCATTTCCTCATAAGACCAAGCAAATACATCATGAAATTCACGAAATAGAGAGTGATATGATTCAAGTCTTGATGGAGAACAAGATACACCAACATGAATATTCTCTACAACTCCAAGTTTGGTCTAAATATTGATAGAAATGGTTTGTTCAATATCTGATAGATTTCGCTCGGAATTGATTGCATTAATGGGAAAAGAATTCGAAAAGAAATTTTTGATGGATGGGTGATATAGTTCACTAAGATTATTTTCTTCATAGTTAGGAAGATGGGAATGATGATGATAATCTTCCCATGGTTCTCCTTATAACATCACGGCTTCCAAAATATTATCACCTATCAAGAACATTGAGGAAAATGGATCAGACTGAGTACCAAAATCTAAGGAACGATCAACCCAAACACTCAGCGATGTTGATTTTGGATTTTTTTCCCAAGCCAGATAGATTGATTGCTATGCCAGCTCAATAGGGCTAGGTGACAGAAACTCATCCAAAGTAGAAATATCAGAATCACCCGTACTCTCCCTTAAGCCAGATAGAGTGGAAGAGATCATGTAGCAGGTCTCTATACTTACAATTTCTGCCGACATCGCGGGTAGTAGTAATGCAAAGTTTCCCATGAGAGTGGAATCATTTAAGAGTCCTACACCAATGTTCTGAAGTTCTAGTTAGGGTATGTGAACGAACGGAACGCTTCCAGTTACCTGTGAAGCAAAGGCAAAGACATATAGTTGATTAATGACTGTGATTGTACCTCTATGTGGAAAGACAATCATTCTAAAATATGTAGAAACAATTGTAGCCATTTCATATACCCATGGCCTTCCAAATAAAATATTATAGTCAAGGGGTCCGTCAAAAACCTCAACATCAATATTCACTATTTTTCCCCCTAGTTTGACATGCAGGTTATTAATAATACCACAAGGTTTATATGTGCATCCATCAAATGCCTTCAATGTCATTGATGATTGTGACAAGCATGGCGAGCCAAGTGACTTCCAACAATTTAGAGATATAATACATGTAGATTCTCCCTCATCAATAATAGTGTGATGAACAAGGTGATTGAGAACATTTACTTGTATGGAGAATGCTAATTCTGCTATTAGTTGCGGCACATAGCCTGTATGATTAAAGACGACAAGATTAGAATCAGTCAGATCAATTCTACCAATAACCGACATTAAAACCTGTTTTTGGGAGGGAAAATTTTGTAATACCTCAAGAGCAGACATAACTGAAGGGGATTAAGCCAAATCTTCAACTATATTATAATTTTGTGTAGCTCTTGCTTGAGGATTATATGTCGATTTATGAATTACTCCCTTTCGTGGCTTGATTGTCAATTCAGGAATAACAGTAGGCGGTACTAATTCTGTAGATAGATTTGTTGTCGAGGTAGTAGGTTGATTAGTGGAATGACTACCATAATCTTTATTAAATGTTGACACCAAAATATCTATTGAAGGTTTTGTGATGGATAACATTAACACTTGGGAACTAGGAGCTGGATCCGTAGCAACCATGTTTGTGTCCGGATTTGGAAATGGTTTTGTCAACACAGCTGACGCATGGGAAGTATTGATGATTTTTGAGACTTCAACGTGGTGAGGACAATCTTGAAAAAAGTGTTCCTCATTATATATTATGCATGGATAACGAGGTTTCCGAGGTCTAGACAATTGATCAGATGATCTTTCCTGTGGGTTAGAAGTTTTCTTTTTCTTAGATTTCCCCTTTTTCTTACTTCCTGGTTGCTTATCACCTTTTCCTTTGTCAAATGACATGGCATTAATTTCGGAAGCAGGAGCAAGATTAGATGTATTAGTGTGATGTGTGCTTGTAGTGCCTATAAAACCATCTCTAGCATGAGAGTCCTTTAATTGAAGAGGAACAGTAAAATTAGATCTCGACGCATTAGGAATTTTTTCATAGAGTGTGCCAGATAGAGTATAAATCAAGTCTAAATATTGGGCATGATCGATCACTTGCTCTTCTGTGACGATGCCACCCTTAGCCACATCATCAGATATAGATGGCAACAGGGACTTTATGAACCATTCAGCAAGGAGCTGATCCAGAACAAAGGTATTAACCATTCAACGACGACGACGCCACTCATGAATATGATCAAAGATGTGAGTAGCATTAGTCTGTTTGAAATTGGTCAAGAGTTCCATTCTAATTTCATATCTGATGGGTAAATGGAAATGAGTCAAAAAGATAGTAGCTAGGGCTATAAAATTATCAAAAGAAGCTCTAGGTAATTAAATGTACCGTTTTGCAGCCGAACCTGTGAGCATACGCTGGAAAAGACGTAGTCGAACAGAATCATAATTTATGGAATTTGATGAAAACCATAAATGATAAGTCATAACATGAATCGTCGGATCTTCTCTAGGGTTTCCATTGAACTTAGGAATATTCGAGGGTAATTTGTGAGATATCGCCGGCCACCAAGGAGCATAATTAATTGGATCATTAGTTAGCCAATTTAAATCTGGTAACTCTAAAGTTGCAACAAAGGGAAACTGTCGATTAAGTTCAGGTTGAGCATAGCCGGGGTAAGATGGAATTACTTGAGCAACAGGCCTTTGAGCACCATCATAAGGAATCTATTGTTGGTAACCCAGATAGGGGTTGTTTTGCATAGCAAACGCTTGAGGATTCTGTTGACCAAAACCTAGATATGATACTTTTTGAAAAGAAGTTTGAGGCATTTGTGCCTGAGGTTTCCAAGGGGTCCGTCCACCAATTTTATAACCCAAATTAGGATAACTTGGATTCGGTTGATATGTATAACCAGGTTGTGGTTGTGACATCCCATAAAATGGTAGACCCTCTTGTGAATAAATGATTCCAGATACAGGTTGTTGTAAATTAACCAAAGGATTTGGAGTCTATGGACCCAACATTTGATGGTATTGAGTTGAAGGACCCGCTTGATAAGGTTGATGTACAACATTTTGATTCTGTAACAGGGGTAAATATGTATTAACGAGTGGTAATGAATTGGGTGTAACAGGCTGAACCAGCTGATACGAGTGTACAACCATTTGTGGTTGGATAGGCAAAGTGGGATGCCATTGAAAAATATTCATTTCAACATTAGATTGACTAAAAAGTGATGGAGTACTGTCGTATTGGGTGACCAAAGGTTTCCCCCCAGCATGAGAAGGATAATAAGACAGAAAATATTACTCTCCAAATGCTGGGAGTCCAGTTGATATGGTACTTGAAGGAATTGATCCAGAAGGACCGATTTGATATTGCCCTGATGATGTATATAATGAATCAAGCCTTTCAGTACTTACTATAGGATTATCAGTTAAAATACCAGATGATGACATTGGTAAAGTCCATGGATTTGAAGACGCACCAGAGAAAATTCTAGATAATGATTTGTAACCTAATGGGACCAAAGGGCCTCCATGAAAATATGACTCTGGTGAAGTTGTAAACATCGATGGGGTAGCTAGGGCAGGAGTTGACGTAATTGGAATAGATGGCCCAACCGAAGATGTTGGTTCAATCATGGTTACTTGACGAAATGTATATCCTTTTGAATTGACAGGAGTTTGAAAAGGAATAGGATCAATAAAAGCAGAGGGTGTCGATTGAGAAAAAGACTTGTACAGGTAAAGGTCCTCCACAAAATGGGTTGGAGTTAAAGGTGTATCGTCTTGTGGGATTTATTCAATCGCAATTAAACCAGGGGAAAGTATTTCACCATCAGGCCCAAAGTATATTTCAGGTGGTTGACTGTGTGATATGGGAGATTCAATAGCTACAGAACTTTGTGGGATGACCAAAGTAGGAACAAATTCTGATTGTACGACTTCAGGATTCAGATGTTCTGGCAAAGAAGAGACAAGATTTGGATCAATTTTTGGTTGAACAATGTCGGGTCCAGGAGGTATGGTCTCACTGATTGGATGGATTGTGACCACGGGTAGCTGTGAAGACTCCGTTTCAACAATAGTAGACGAACTGAGATGTGTAGAAACAACTTAATCTAACTATGGTTTATGGGAAAATGATGTTTCACCAGATGTACGAATTGTATTTGATTCAACATATCGTGATCATCTTCACAATCCATTCTTTTACCAAGAAATCCAATACTATGAATTGTACAAATTTCTAATTCATTGAGCTACCAATTTTAGAGATGGTATCCCTAAACTTTTGGATTGATAACTAAATGGCGTGGGAGCCTATGTGCACCATTGTTGTCAATAAAGGGGCCCTAACTAGTCTGGACTTTGTTTCCTCTATCAATTATCCAAGCCAACCAATTGATTATCAAGGGGAAATCCATAACCACCTCTTTCCATATTATTGATGCATTGTGAGAACATCGAACTAAATCCCTAACAATTTTGTTTATAAAATTCAAGAGAAATATATTTATCTTTAATTGAATTTTTTTTTTATTTTTTTGTAATTTAGGTAGGCAGTGTATTAATTTCAAAGGAAAATTATTACAATTCTATGGCTATTAGTCTACCACTAGAGAAATCAAACCAATAGCATAGACAGAAGCCTTTTATCAAAATGATCATACCAAATGGCATATAATAATTTATAAGAAGTTAAGTCAAAGTTTGTCTAAGAAAATAGAAGATCAAATATAACAAACACTAGTATTGAGGTTGTTAGAAATACACAATTTGCTAGAAATTCAAAAAATTAGAACATAAATGTTGGACAGAATTGTGAATTACGGATAAAACACGCTTCCCTAGATAGGTGATAATCTAGAACAACAGATTAAGGACTATAAGACTTCTTATCCTAACTAAGAACAAACACACAGAATAGTTAAGAATCTTACTTGAAATATAAGTGCTTCTAAATGGTTCCTTCTGTCGCTTCTGTTGCAGCTTAAAATTCCAGTACTTTGTGCAAAATGCTTCCTTCAAGAATGAACACTAAACATCAAAAGATAGCAAAAATATAGATGTCTATTCAATTTAGTTTGCTAAATTAGTAAAGTATAAACCATATTCATCAAATAAGATCTTACAATATGGAAAATCAAATCCAATATAGATGTATATAAGGAAAAGTATGTTGTATTCTTTATTGATGATAGAAGGAGAGGTTACAACCTAGTGACTGATTTTATGTGACCATTCCAGCAACATTCCTAGCCTCATCACAGTATAAATCTCTCCAGCAGCTGTTACACAAATCTAACTCTCAATTGAAAATCCACCAGCATTTCTCTACTCAAATTCTTCCTTCTCAAGCACTCAGATTTGTGCTCAATTTATAGAGGAGTTGAAGGTTGTTTTACAATCAATGACTTTCCAATAATAGGAAAGACATGTTCCCAATATTGTAGATGTCAAATGGACACTTGGATTCGAAGCTTGACACATGTGAACTCTTCTAGAAGGCACTAGCCAAGTGGAGATTCTGGAACAATGAGAATTTCGCTCCCAATGTGACCAACACACTTGTGAATGTCGGGAAGTGCTTTGCTGAGCAGCCTTGCATGGGGCTACATGCATATAAAATGCACTTAGTCCCTTTAGAGGCAACGTTGGTGAGCTCTCATATGATATATAATAAACTTCAAACCTTGGAAACCTTTACTTGATGAAAGTCATGCTTGATTTGTCTTGTTCTTGTCTTAGGGGATGTAGCAACTTGAAATGATAGGGGATGATAGACCCTTAGTCATTGGTCCTGGAGAATATGTCTAGTTAACCAGGCCATGGGGAATGATGCCCAAATTTACCTATAACAATAAACCATAATTTAACTAGTGGGAGAGTCCACCTAGGTGAATGATAAGACTTGTTCCTCCACATCATTTCCATGAAAGTTCAGAATAGTGATTTTATTGGCGAGCACTAATAATATGTCTTCCATATTATTAATCTATTTCTATAGGGTATTTATGAAAATAAAAAATTCATGTTGGAATTTGATACTCTCAAACAAAACCTTTCCCATTATAGTCTTAATATGCCATTATACATCCATAGTTTGCATTTATTGTGTTTTCCTAGAATGAGTATTATTAGTTTCAGGATTCCACTCCCCATAAATCTCCTCTAGATAAACATACAAAAGTAATTGTCACTTGATGCAGGCCTCCTTCTCTATTATGTTTGTTTCCTATTCCTTAGATATGTTATAAAATAATGACTTGTTGAGGCTTCCACACTAGCTTGGGAACATGTACAAGAGGGATCCATTCTTCTACATCTTCTCTGACTGGAGTATGAGAGGACATTAATGAGGCAAGGTGGAAGTTAAGAGAGGAATAGGGATAATGAAAAATGAATGGGTTGATTGAGTGAAGAAAAATGAGCTCCAACTAGTTAACATTTGTGTAAAATGATAAATCTTGCAGGGAGGGGACGAGAATCAATCTCTAAGGCTAAGCATGAAAAGAGAAATAGGTATATTGAGAATTTGGAAAAACAATAAATATCTCAAGAGTTAGGGGCTAGAGGTGAATATTGGATCTTGAAACTACCATAGGTTGTTATACAACAAGGATAAATTATAGAAAATCCAGAAGTTAGTGTCACTTACCCAACAGAGGCATCAATGGTGGAAACTTGCATTGATATTAGTGTTACAAAATCAAGGAAATTATGGGTTTATGTTTATTTTCCTTATATTGATGATTACTTGTGAAGTTTTTTAATCTTCCTATTAGTTAATTTAGTTCTTTTTCATCAAGAAATTACTGATAATGTAGATGCAAGAGACAAGAAATGAAATGTAGGCTACACACTACGGAAAAACCACACTTCTTGGGGAAAACCTAAAAAATATCCTTCTTATAGAATCAAATCAAAGTGATACTTATCAAGACCCAAAGACCAAGTTAACCTTATAGGTACAAGTCAACGCATGATGCCACCTCTTCTCTATAACTTTCATACGTCTCATGTACTACTGCAATTCTTCTTTAATGTCACTGCAAACTTTAGATGATCACTGTCAAACTCACTATAATCTCAGCCTTGAACTGTCACTTTACTTTATCACTGCAGATTTCATTACTCTGTATTTTATTCCTGCAATTTTTGGGTCTGTGTACTAACATCCTGCAATTTTCCAGGTATCTGAAGTGCCTCTAAATTTTTAGACTACTGAAAAATATCGGACCCTATAATGACTCATGCAATCTCGGTCTTTTGAAGTTTTCAGACCATGTACAGTCTTCTGTAGTCTCGACCTTGATCAGACTTCAAGTTAATTCAATTAGGATATACTTCTTATGTTTTTGGTTTGTTGTTATTCTACTAAACCTTGTCTTCGTCCTTATCTTTGATATCTTTGAACTACAATGTTGTGTCTTCAAAAATATTGTGCAAATAGGATACAATATACATTTATTTCTATGTATCAAATAGGCATGTTTATGAGGCAAACATGAATAGAGGTTTGTAGGCTGACTTGTAGATTCTTCTTTAGGTTGTCTTGCAATTTTTTTGCAGTGCATGTTTGACTTGTAGCTATAATTCTTATAGAGAAAATTGCATGATAAATCCTATAGGCATGCAATGGATTCCTTGACCTATTTGACCAATGACGTAAGCATGAAACCAATGCTTCATAAATAAATAATTATCATACTTCATAAATCAATAATTATATTTATTCTTTATATCATATATACATAATGACGTGAGTATGAAGATAATAATGAAGACCAAACCTAGTTTTTTTTCCAACATTCCCTCTTAACTAGGGAGGTATTCATAATGAATAAACTGGTTTATCTCAAGTTGAAATATTATTATAAGAAGGGATATAGATTGATAATAATTACACATCATAACTAGCATTGTTACATTACCAAAGGCATTAATAGGTACACTCTATCTCTCACAATATTGGAGTACAATGCCAAGATACATTTCATAGGACGTCATACCACCTCATTTTGGTACATACTCCACCAAGGATACCCGTGGTAATCCTACCACTGGACCATTCTTAAGATTATCATCCTAATCCATCACATTACTTAACTTTAATAATGTTTTTCCAAGATTCTTATCCAATCCAACATTCTCCTTATCCATGTCCATGTACTTGACTTAGGAAAACAATCCTAATCCCTCATAGTACTTAACATCAACAAAACCAAACAATTCATCTTTCTCCCTATTCATGATGCATGCAGTATAATTATACCTATTATTCCACCCCTTTCTAATTCGATTGATATTTAATATCAAGACGAAATATAGAAGAAAATTTGGGACTATGAACACATTCTATTCCACTCCCATATATGTCATGAATAAAAGAATCTTTACATAAATTTCCCCATGATGGTTCCTGATACCACTCCAAATCAAGGCCAAGATATAGATAAGAATGGATTCCCTATATTGATTAATCATTGTAGTGGACCCAAGCCTCCACTCCTGTATACACACTCTAGAAAAACCCTTGTTAGCAATAACAACATTGAACCACTTGCAAATCTCAAATCTGCAAGCCCTCCTATGAACACATCCCACACGGGAAATTCACTAACAAATCAATATGTTATCACATGCATTCATATTTCGGAATAAAAAATGAGGAAAACGTGAAATAACATGTCGAGCATATAATTGGGGGGTAAATGGTTTTTATATGTTGTATAGAAATATGTGTATTACAAGGTTACATTGTTTATATAATACATTGGCCATGTGGAGGAAAAAAACAAGTGGGCTGGAGAAATAGAGGTTTAGGAGTATTGTGGGGGTATCGAGAGTGTTAAGGAGAAATAAAAAAACTATGGTAATATTAGGTCCATAGTAGCGTAATATTAAAACCTATGGCCCTAGTGTTGACATGCAATTCATGTTAATGGTAATCTTAAATTCTTAAAGTAAAAGTGGAAGTCTCATTTATCTTTGATTTTCATCATTTTGCTTAAATTTTTAACATTACCATAAAATGACTTAGGGTGTTTGAGAGTCGTTTTAACCTCATTAGATTTCATATGGATAAAGTATAATTTTATATCTCATGCAAAATCCATCATACCTATTAGTTTTTCAGCATTTCAAGATTAGGGGGATTGCAATGTTTCCACTGGATTTTGACATGTACTAGGTGTTATGAATCCAAATCCAAAAATAGAAGAAAAGAGAGATCAACACCTTAGAAATCAGCCACATCGAGGGGGAAACCTCCTTTACACTACATAAATGAACAATTCTTGGATGATAAAAATGAAAAATCCTCCTTTCTATATATAGGATTCCATGGGGTCACAATATAATCCTAGCCAACCTAACAATAATAATGTAAGGGCACAACAATAACAATAGTGGATTTTATGGGGCACAATAATAACAATACGGGGGGTTGTAGGGGTACACCAATAACAATAAGGGGGCTACACTAACAAGAATAAGGTGATATACTAGTATTATAGGGACCTAACATGCCCCTCTCCTTCAAACAAGTGTTTCCCTCAACACTTGATTATTCTTGGATGCTTCTGTATAAAATTCTTATCCTCCCATGTGGAATATTGTATGTGTAAGTTCTTCCACTTGGTGAGATACTCTAAAATTTATCGATTTCGTTGTTTTTGAGTTCTTGTTTCTATGACTACTTCAGAAATTCTTTCATTGTGATGTTGATCTTCTTGTTGTTTCATTCGATTATGCACCAAAGTTAGGTTATCCTTTGAAAGTGGGAGAACTTGTTGTTGATTCTCGATGTGATCTTCCACTAATTTACGATCCATATTAGATTTCATTTGATCCTTTAAACCATTCAACATATCCTCCATTTTTTCTTTTAAACCATCTATGTTATCTTTTATTGTTCTTTGTAAGATCAAAATTTGTTGCACTTGGTACCATAATTTTGATATATCATATTGCAATTCTTCCTCTTCATGCGTCATAGTATAGCTTTTTGAGGGCTTAATGGGTGTGGAATTATTTTTAGGCGGAATTTTAGAACCCAATATTGATATCTATGCTTCAATATGCCCTTGGAATCACTTCAAACTAATTTTTCAAACAAGACTTATGTAATTTGAAAAAAAAATACACAGCTTTTTCTTTCTTTTGAGGAGCTCCATATTTAAATTGATGTATCTATGTAATTTTGGATCCCCAATATTTGAAATTTTGTCTTGTAGTATCCCTCTGTGTCTTCTTTCCAATGCCATAGGTCTGACCTGATTTGGATTCCTCAAGACAAAGTTATGCCCAATCTCCCACAATCACCTAATTATGGACTGGTTCAGTAGAGCAAACTTGTACGACATTCCACGTGTCACTATTTCCTCCTTTGGCTTTGAAATTGATACAAAAGAAACTAAAGTCCGTGTGTTTTCGACCACATTTTATAGAATTCCAATCTGATGCTCAAAGAGAGAGTTATGACGATTTTCCCAAGGTCACCTCTTCGAGATGAAATTCAGGAGCTTGCAAAACCCTAAATTCCACAGATCATATCTCCGAAAATATTGCGAACCAAGATCTGAAATTTTTACACAGAGTTCCTTAGGATTTATTTGAAAATGGGTTTTTTCTTAGCTTCTTAACCTTCATAGAAAAAAAAAGTTATAGCGAAAATTCCATGATGACCTATTTGAAGCAGCGAAACCCTGGAATCCAAAGCTCTTATACCAAATGTTATGAATCCAGCTCCAAAAATAGAAGAAAAGAGATATCAACACCTTAGAAATAAGCCACTTCGAGGGGGAAACCTCCTTTACATTACATAAATGCACAATTCTTAGATGATACAAATGACAAAACCCATTTTCTATATATAGGAGTCCATGGGGTCACAATATAATCCTAGCCGACCTAACAATAATAATGTAAGGGCACAACAATAACAATAGTGGATTTTATGGGGCACAATAATAACAATATAGGGGTTACAGGGGTATGACAATAAAAATAAGGGGGCTACACTATCAACAATAACGGGATATACTAGTATTATAGGGACCTAACACTAGGGTATGTAACTCATATTTAATCAAAAGAGCCAAGCCCTCTATGTACCTTGATGTTAGTGAAATTAGTTTTCAAACTCTTCTATTATGACCCTACTAAAAATGTACCTATCACTCAAACAAAATATTGACTTGACCTGCTATATTTTTTTATATTATTTTAATTCTTAGAGGGTGATATTAATGACAAAGAACCCAAGATATGAAATGATTTTAATGATATGTAGGTATTTATTGTATCATGATTTTTTTGGCTATCAGAGGCCAACTAGAGCCTATTTTTTGATTTTTTTTTGGTTCAAATATGGATTGTACTTGATGTTATTTTGGTTATGAGCACCCTTACATGCTATATAAATGAGGACTTGTAATTTGTGGAGCCATGCTTGATGAAGACTATAACTACTAGATGAATGATGTTATATGGTTTAATCCATGTTTTTATGTTTTTTATAAAAAATTCATCATTCTACATGCTTTTTTTGACATATATGCATCAAAATATATAAAAATATATATAATATAAATTTCACTTCCAAAATATCTCCCAACATGGGAGCTTTTGAAACTATCACTCCTCACTCTTGCTGCCACTCCCACTTCCCTCTTCCTGCTTCTGCTCCTACTCCCAAGCATCCATTCTCCATTACAGACATGCAACCTATTACTAATACCTATATGATTTATGTCTAATGTGTGTGTAAATATTTTTTACCTATTTCTCGGCTATTGATCCTCCCAATGATGAGGCAGTAGAGAAAGCAATGAATATGGTACCTTCACCCTTTCATTATATTAGTGATGAACAAGTTGAATGAAAGTGAAGGAGAGAGTGATAATGGCTATTTCTTGGTAGAGGGAACATGCATGCCACAAGATATAGTGAAATAAACTATTTTTTGGAAGAGGGTGCATGCATGCTATGGGAACACATGTCACACCTTCAATTAATTCTAGTTTCGATGTTGTTTCAAAAGTAATTTTAGTTTTGGGATAGAGTTTTTATATTATTATAGATTTTATTCTTTTACTTTTAGTATGCATGATCTATTCTTTCTAAGAGGGTGAAAATCCTTAGTCAATTAGAATACTTATGCATGATAAATTCCCATAAGTAGAGGACACAAATCTCAAGGAAGGGATGCATGCTTGCATGCTCTAGTTCATCTTTTGATGGAGACACACTTATTTGTCACTCTTACCTTGAAACTATGGTGCACTTCGTGATGATATTAGAGATATGATTTGAGAGAGTTCAACTAGATAGGATTTCTCATGTGTCCATATTCATTGTACTTTCTATCCTCTTCCTATTCTACAAGGGAGATGAAAGGTCCACCATTGTGTCAGTTATCGAGGTTTTTCTTTGAGTTGTTATATTGTGTATTTTTCAATATTAAATAGAAGATAAATGCAGTTGAGAGTTCAAATCTATGTATTTTCCATTCAATTTTTCCATAGTATGTATTTGTAAATCAACCAACTTATACTTTCCTCCTTTTTATTGAAGCTTTCAAGTTTTCAACTACCTAGTATTTAGGTTATTATTTGTAGGTGACAAATCTTCTAACCTTTGTTAATGAAAATAAAGGGATATAACCATAAAGGGGTATAAAAAATGTTAATGCAAAACTGGATACCTACAATATCTAGTTAAATTAGGGGATTTTTAATTTGGGATGGTGTATTGGATTCATATTGGTAGGGGGTTAAATAAAGTGATTTTTAGAGGTATTTTCCAAATTGTAGTCAAATTAAGGGTATTGTTTAGTATGCGACGAACACACGTGCTATGTTAAAGGTTTATTGATTGAAGCCCCCATGCCATACCCCTAGAGATAATAATTCATGAAACTAGAATATCCAAACAATCCTTTGAGGTTCCTCCTATTACCTCCTCACAACCCCTAATTTTTCATCCTTAGAAACCCTCAAATAAAGATTCTAAGTTTCCACACAATAATGAGGGAACTGGATAAATTAATTTGGATTCTCTTGACCTCCTATGAATTTCTTAGAAACCCTCAAATAAATATTCTAAGTTTCCACACAATAATGAGGGAACTAAATAAATGAATTTGGATTCTCTTGGCCTCCTAAGCATTTCTAAGGCATGGAAATATAAGGACCCAAACTTGTTCCTAAATAATCAAGCCAAAATACTAAGTAAATTAATTCTAAAATCAAGGAAACAATCCAAAATGCATCAATAGGACAAACCAATAATAATCCTTTAAGGGTACATGTCCAACCTATGAAGGAGATTATAAAGTAGCACAAGGATGAGAAGAAAAAAGTTGTAAGAGAAATAAAAAAAAATCTATTAACTAGGAAATGTTCTTGTCAAATCAGGTAGAATAAAGTTGATCTTGAAGGCTTATACCTCCACCAAGTCATCTCCCCCATGAAGAAAATATCCTAAATTATTAGAGGCCTCTACTACAAGGGAAAGCAAAGGCTTCTCAAAGATAAGTGGTTCATGAACATCCAACCTTCTTAAAGATTCAGGAAACTAAAACTCCCTATGAATTTGTATGCAAGTTGATAGAAAAATAGGGTCAAGGATTCCAACTAGTAGCTCTTAATGCCCATGGTAAATTTGGAAGTATTTACATCATCTAGTATTTCTATCAAAATTCTCACTATAAAATTTCAACTGATAGGATCGTCACAAACTTGTTTCTTTGAGATATCTATCATCTTTCACTACCCAAAGAGAAGACGTGTTTTCTTAAATCCACCAAGTATCTTAGTCTTTTTTTGGGTTGATTTTGGTTGACCCAGGTTCGATCTTAATGCGCACCAACAAAACCCTCAATCACTGACCCTTTCTACAATGACCTACAACCGTATCACAGTCTCAAACGAAGTGACTATGGGAGGATGCAGAACCAGGTTTCTTCAGGATTAAGGGACTGGAAGATGTGGTATTTCTATGTTATATTACCCTTAACACTGATAACTTAATTCGTCCCATTCAAGAAATCATAGAACAAGTCATATAAAATCATAATCCAAGACTGCACTGATACAACATGCAATTATAATAACTATTCACAACAACATGTATTAAGAAAATATAACAAAAATTTCGCTATAAAAGATAACATATATACATATAAAATATGTAAGAATATCATAATATCATCCCAAATTGCTTCTTTATTATGATGTATCTTTAAGTACAATCATCTCTTCAACCTGTGCACTAAGCTGTAGGTGGTATACGCACTAAGCTGCAGACTCTTCCAAGGTCTTTGAGCACTTAGCTGCAAAGCCTTCCCTCCCCTACAAAATAGAGACTACAAAGACTTAACCATAACCATCAGATATGACATATCTTCACCATTTATCTAGCATAGCATTACATCCCATTTTATATTATTACATCGTTACAATACCATGGGCCAAATACCATGGGATCCACAAAACAAGCAAATATAACCCAAAACCCATTACAAAAAGGAGGGGCTTCGACCAAACCTGAAGCCGCTATGATACCGTGTAGTATATCTAACTTGCTCCGCTGCACAATCCACCTCGTGCTCTGCTACGTAGTCCACTTCGCACTCTACTTCTCAAAAAACAGATTTTTAGCCAAAATCTATCCCAAGTTGGGTTGTGCCCAATAAGCCCCCAACCCTCACATGTGACTCGTCCCGAGTCACTCAACTAATTTGCCTCGAATATTTGTTGCAATTTTGTCGTAGGCATTGTTTAACTTCTACAATATGTCTGTGTCCTACTTCTCTTCACTATAGACTTCTTCCAATACTACCTCTGTTACTGGTCCTGTAGTTTTCTTCAGCATTTTCTCTTCTTTTTTTCGAAGCACCTGAAGCTACCCATCTACTTCCTGCGACAACAGGAGAGCCTCATCCTTCCATAGTTGAGTTCTCTCCATCAAAACCTACTCTTCCCTTCTTAGCTCTTCGATCTACTTCTAAAAGACCTTTCCTTCACTAATACTGGTGAGCTTTTGCAAGACTGGCAAGGTCTTCGTAGTTGCATGAATTTCCTCCAACTCATTAGGGGAATTTTGAGGTCTAAAATGGGCCTCCTAAAAAAATTATAAAATAATAGTGGAAATAATAAAATACGATTAGATTACATCATCAAATTTTAGAGGGAAAAAATAAAAAACTACTTTTTCAACTTATCTCCATATGGGTTTACTCAAATTTCATGTAGGAATACTCGTTAAATGCAAAATTTGATTCCTCATCCAAGGAGTACATTGCATACTTTTGATGGACTCTGATACATGAAAAATGATAAATACATGCAAAACGTGATTACAATCACATTTTTCATGTATTTCTCATTTTTCGTGTAGCAAAGTTCATTGAAAGTATGCAACATGGGTAGTCCTTGGATGAAGAATTAAATTTTTCATTCAACGAGTACTCTCGCTTGAAATTTTACTAAAGCCTTAGGGAGATAGGTTGAAAATACAAGTTGAAAAAGTACTTTTATTATTTTATTATTTTTTAATCTTTTTACTTTTTTACCCCAAAAATGGTGAATCATCCTCCATAGTTGACATCATCATCTTGAATCCTATTGGTTATTATAAAATTTATTTTGGTTGCACATTTTTCTTAGGAGGCCCATTTTAGACCTCAAAATTTTTCTAATGGCTTCTGCTTCTGTTGGATTTATTCTTTTAACTTCTGTATGTTTGGATCTTCCTACAATGAAGTACAAATATAAAAAGTGTCATCCAACAACTTCCCACATTATGCCACTATCACGGAGATGCATGTCACTGTAATATTTAGGTAAATCTCCCTCTGTTCTCGAACTTCTATGGGCATGGCGGGTTGCAACTTCATCTGTATTTCCCCGATCTTGAGCTCATAGTCAAACTATACATGGATGATCTTCTTTTTGGATTCCTTGAATTCAAGGCCAAGCTTCACAACCTTATCTTCAACTGACTCCTCCTCGCATACATCTATGTCTAAAACTTTGCTTCACGTGGCTTTGACCCCCTCCTTTAACTTCTGCTACTATTGTTCTACCTGGTCCTTCTCCTTGATGGATTAGTTGAGCAATTTCTTCAGTAAATCTAGCTCTTGTTCTATCTGAAGGTTTAAGTTTGAGGTGCGTTGTTCCTGCTGCTTCAGCTCGTTTATGATTCCTTGATCCAAGTCATGTAATACCAGAATTGATGCGCTATGATGTTCATATTGACATGGTCGAAAGGTTTCACCTGTTGCTTTACTTCTACGGAGTTGAGTTATAGAGCTCTGGCACATATCTGCATTATCCTCATCCTAAATGTCATCTTTATTAGTCTTTCTAGTCAGAGCCCTTCCCTTGTCTGCAATTTTTTTCCGGTTTTCTGTGCCAAGAGCCATAAATTTTCAATACTTTGTTCAAAAATTGTTAGAAGCGCATAGTGATCTTATATCTTGTTCCATGACTCCGTTGTTTCCTCCTGAATCTTCTCCTAGATCTCATCTAGGTCCCCATCAGTAAGGACCAAGGGAAGTACGTCCTTTGACTTATCTGCCTTTTTCTTCTTTTTTCTCCTTGGGGAAGCTTCATTGGGTATCTTTATTTTTCTTTTGTCTGTGTCTATCTTCTCCAGATATTTTCTATGTTCATCCACTCCAAGAGTTTCCTTGACATGCTGCTCTTTTTCTTCTTCCTCTCGCTCATCCTTATCTTTGTCCTTTCCACTTGTCTCTTCGTGCTATGATATGTCTTTCTCTGTCTCACTACCCTCTCTATCTTTTCCCATCGTAGGCATCCAATCTACGAGCCATTCTTGTACTAGTATGAATAAATCACCTCTTGTTACTAAGTATGGCAGAGGATGTCATGTCTTCGTCGTGTCCTTGTGGGCTTATATATATATCCTGTGAAAAAAATCCTTTAAGTTCACAACATAGTTATATTGTTGGTACAAGCTTGGTGAGACACGAGGATGTTGGTTTACTAACATATGCAAGTCCATGTGATATAATACAAATAAATATTGTTCTCCTCTATGCATGATTTTTGAGTGGTATACCACAGTGAGGCATACCGTGCGGCTTCACAAAAATCTGCTTCAACTTGAGGAAACTATGACTCCTCTGTCTCTTTCCATGCCAACAATGCTATAATCAAGATCAACCATGCATAATGAAAGGTTGTACCTTTCTCCTGGACTTCACGACAGTCATCCAAAAACTCCTTGCACAGATATCCAACCAAGTTGTAATAAACCCCATTTTTGCACTGCACACCCAATGAAACTATTGCTACAGGGACTTCATTGGCTCAACACTTCCTCATAATATTCCTGACTGATATGTGTGTGGCGAAGAAGACTCCTTGGTGACTGATCGAATTGATTTCATAGCCTAGCCTCCCTTTTGTCAATCCAAACTTCTTCTTCATGTTTTTAGCTATCACTTTATTGTGATATTTTCTGACAAATTATTTTACGGGGTCCCATCCTTGATATGAAAACCTCGTGATTCTCCAAATCAACATTTCGTCAATGGGGATCCTCTTTCCCATTTAGAGGCATCTATTGTACACCGACACAAGAAACTTCCTTACACAGGATTTATTTACTATACTTTTGCTGAAGTGCATCACATTTAGCATGTTCAACAACCTTGACCGTGATAATCCATTCACCCATTGTTGTGATTCTAACCTTGTCACGCCATTTTCTAGGTATTGTACCTGCTTCAGGTACCTTCCTGGTGAAAACTGTCGGTACTTGTCTCTATCATTGAAGTCAGAGTCTGCAAACTTCAGTTGCAAAATTTTCCCAAGCTATTCTCCCTCAAATGACACTTTCTCTAGCAATAGAAGGGTAAAGGTGCCATACTTCGAATCCTTTGAATCCTTCACTGGCTTCGTTTTTGGCTTTTTTTGTGGAATATATGCTAGAAGAGACAATGGAAACACTCCACCCTCTGTTTCCATGTGTTCCTTCTCTACTTCTTCCTTGTTGTATCTTACAGATTCAGGTTTTGGCTATGACTTGATAGGTTTCTTATCCTATTTGTGCTTTGTTCTCTTCTCTTTATAGGATTTCTTACGTGAAGATTTATGATGTGTGAGGGGCGATGCTGATGTGGGTGATGGAGATCTTGCGGGTGGACAAGACGGTTTCGTGGCTTCCATGAGTCCTGATATACCCTTATTTTTGAATATGCAATTGAATTCCTCAGTGTTCATACAGAACCACAACTTCTGCAACTTCTCGAAACTTAGTGACTTTTTAGATCTCAGACATCAAAGTGACAAAAAATTGGCAGGATGTGGCTTTTTATAGTGATTTTGAACTTCCAACCTCATCAATAGCTCAGAGCTTGTTTTGATTTTTCTCATTAATTGCATATTTGTCATTGGATATTTCTAATCTGTCTTCATAAATGTATCCTCTCGCGCCTTCCAATGAAAAATTTCCCTTTTAATGGTCATATTTTTCCGATGAACTTCGACACCTTCCTATTATAGCTAAAAACCCTTCTTACATCGTGGCTTCTACAAACTTCGACCTAATCCAGGTTGTAGCGAAGTAATCTCCTCCGTTGATGCTCTTTCTACAGTGTATTTTACAGTCCAATGCCCACTTTCAACTGCATGTGGCACTAAGACTTGTCCCATTTATTTTCCAGAGCGAAGCTGTAGGGGTAGGTTCGTCCCTATACAACTTCAATTTTCTGCCATTTACTCTTCCTTAAATCACTTCTCGATTCAACTTTGCTAATTGAATTGTTCCTCCATCAATGATATGCTTGATAATGTATGGGCCTAACCAATGTGTCTTGAATTTTCCTCGAAACTTTGCAAAATTACTGTCATAAAGAAGGAAGAGGTCTCCCACCTAGAACTTCTTCTCCTTAATATGTTTGTCATGCCATGCTTTTTCTCTTGCTTTCTGCACATGCTGATGGAATCCCGCTAAAATCTATCTTCCTCCAAATCAAGCAACTGTGAAATTCTTTCCTCCATTATCTTAGGGTTTGCCATATCTGTAAAAGCTGCAATCCTCAAGCTAGAAACAATATATTCCATAAGCATTACAAATTATTTCCCATAAACTAACCTGAATGGTGTATTACCTGTCAACTTCTTACATGTGGTCCTATAAGCCCATAATACTACCAGAATCCTAAGGTCCCAGTCATCTCTATTCACATTGCATACCTTAGTGAGTTCATTCTCTAAAATATTATTAAATTCTTCCACTATTTCATTGGATTGAGGGTCATAAGGGGTACTTTTTTGATGATAGACTTGGAACTCCTTAGTCAATGCTTCAATAGTCTTATTTCGAAAATGTGAACCTTGATGAATCATCAAAATATTTGGACATCCAAATCTAGACAATATATATTCAAAGTTAAACTTCACTACAGTCCCTTACTAGTTATGATTTGGCCCATCTTTTCAAGTAGTCAGTTGTTGTAATTATGTACCGTGCACCAGTCCTTTTTCTAGGTGGATTGATTGGTCCAACAAAATCAATGGCCCACTTATCAAAATCCTTCAATGTAACTTTTAGGTCCCTATATTACTAGTATAGTCCCTTATTGTTGTTAGTGTAACCCCTTTATTATTATTATTGTAACCCTGTAACCCCCATATTGTTATTATTGTGCCCTTAAATTATTATTGTTAGGTCGACTAGGATTACATTGTGGCCCCATGGACTCCTATATATAGAAAGGAGGTTTTGTAATTTGTATCATCCAAGAATTTTTCATTCATGTAATGTATTGGAGGTTGCCCCCTCAAAGTGGCTTATTTCTAAGGCATTTATATCTCTTTTCTTCTATTTTTGGAGCTGGTTTCACAACATTTGGGATTAGAGCTTTGGATTCTAGGGTTTCGCTGCTCCAAACATGTCAACGTGAAATTTTCGCTATAACTTTTTCTCTACGAAGTTTCAGAAGCTGAAATTTTTATAGTGTGAAGGTAAAATCCTGAGGAACATTGTCACAAAATTTCAGAGCTTGGATCGCAATATTTTTGGAGATATGATCTGTGGAAGTTAGGCATTTTTGTAGGCTCCTGAATTTCACTTAAATAGGTCGTCGCGAAATTTTCGCTATAACATTGTTTCTATGAGGATTTAGAAGCTGAAATTTTTAGAGCGTGAAGCTGAAATCCTGTGGAACATCATCGAAAAATTTCAGAGCTTGGTTCACAACATTTTTGGAGATATGATCTGTGAAAGTTAGGTATTTTTCAGGCTCCAAAATTTCATCTCAAAGAGGTGATCGTGGGAAAATATTCATAACTCTCTCTCTGAGCATCGGATTGGAATTATGTAAAAAGTGACTAGAAGTACACAGAATGTACTTTCCTGTATATAAATTTTAGATCCAAAGGAGCAAACAGAGACACGTGGCAAGTCATACTAGGATTACATTGTGGCCCCATGGACTCCTATATATAGAAAGGAGGTTTTGTAATTTGTATCATCCAAGAATTGTTCATTCATGTAACGTATTAGAGGTTGAACCCTTGAAGTGGCTTATTTATAAGGCATTGATATCTCTTTTATTCTATTTTTGGAGCTGGTTTCACAACATTTGGTACCAGAGCTTTGGATTCTAGGGTTTCACTGCTCCAAACAGGTCATCGTGGCATTTTCTCTATAACGTTTTTTCTACAAAGGTTTAGAAGCTGAAATGTTTAGAGTGAAAAGATAAAATCCTGAGCAACATCGTTGCAAAAATTCAGAGCTTGGTTCACAATATTTCGGAGATATGATCTATGGAAGTTAGGGATTTTTACAGGCTCTTGAATTTCACTTAAACAGGTCATCATGGAATTTTTGCTATAATTTTTTTTCTACGAAGGTTCAAAAGCTGAAATTTTTAGAGCGCGAAGCTGAAATCCTGTGGAAAATCATCGAAAAATTTCAGAGCTTGGTTCACAATATTTTCGGAGATATGATATGTGAAAGTTAGGTAGTTTTTAGGCTCAATAATTTCATCTCAAACAGGTGATCATGGGAAAATCTTCATAACTCTCTCTCTCTCAGCATCGGATTAGAATTATGTAAAAATTGATTGGAAGTACATAGACTGTAGTTTCCTTTCTATAAATTTCAGATCCAAAGGAGCAAACAGTGACACATGGCAAGTCGTACAAGTTCGCTCTACGGATCCAGTCCATAATTATGTCATTGTGGGAGATTGGACATAACTTTGCCTTGAAGAATCCAAATCAAGTGCGACCTATGGCATTTGAAAGAAGATTTAGAGGAATACTTCAGGGTGTAATTTCAGATATTGAGGATCTAAAAGTATAGAGATAAGTCAATTTCAATGTCGAGCTCCTCAAAAGCAAGCAAAAGGTGTGTATTTTTTTTTCCCGAATTGCATAAGTCTTGTTTGAAGAATCAAGTTGAATTGATTTGAAGGGCATATTGTAGAATAGATATCAGTATTGGATTCTAAAATGGCCCCTAAAAAGAATTCAACACCCATTAAGCCTTTATAAGGCTCTACTATGACTCATGAAGACGAAGAATGGCAACACGACATATCAAAATTACAAGAGCAAGTGCAACAAATTTTGCTCTCGCAAAGAGCAACAAAAAATGACATGGAAGTTTTGAAGAAAGGCATGGAATCTAAGATGGATGGTTTGAAGAATGGCATGGAAGCTAAGATGGATGGCATGGAAGTTGGCATGAGATCTAAGATGGATGACATGGAAGCTAAGATGGAAAACATGAAGAATGATCTAAAAGACATGGAAATTTTGACAAAGTTCATACAAGAAATGTTTCCTAATGGTGAAAATATAGTGAAACTCATGATGAGAACAAAATAAATGTTAATTGTGATTTCATAAACTCTAATGTTGGAGGGAAGAACCACCATATTCCAAAAATGGATATGAGGAAGTTTGATGGAAAGGATCCTGTAACATGGGTACTACAGATGGAACAATATTTTGATCTCAATAATGTGCAAAACACACAAAAGGTATGCATTGCAACTTTACATTTAGAAGAAAATACATCTGTATGGTATCGATGGCTTTGCTCCCATAAAAAAATTGTCACTTGGTCAATTTTTACGAAGGAAATGATAGCACATTATGAGGATACAAAGAGAAAAAATTTCTTTAGGAAATTGATAAATCTCAAGCAAAAGTGTTCAGTGGGGGAGCACATTGAGGACTTCCAAAAATTGTATATAAGGGTAACTGATATTTCAGAGGAACACAAGATTGATCTCTTCATAGGTACTTTAAAGGATAACATCCAACATGAAGTTCGTGTTTTGGAACCTGATTCATTGGAGAAGGCATTCAGGTTGGAAAGAAAAATTGAATGTAACATTATGGCGACAAGGAAGCCTACCACTCACTTCTATAAAGATGGAAGTGTTTCTACTCCTAAATTTCCACAACCTACAAGGTTGATACCACAAAAATTGGAAGAAAAAAGAGCGAAAGGGCTTTGCTACAGTTGTGATAGCAAATACACTAAAGGTCATAAGTGTGCTGAGAAGAAATTATTTTACATAGATTGTGAAGAGGAAGAAGAAAATGAACAAGAAGAGGATATACACCAGGAACCAGCCCTAGAAGAGGAAGAAATGAGTCCCACCATATCGTGTAATGCATTAGTAGGAATTACCACTCCTCAAACTCTCAGAATATAAGGACATATCAAGAAGAAAAAGGTAATAGTGTTGATTGATTCAGGTATTACCCATAATTTTATTCATTGTAAGGTAGCCAAGGAATTGAATTGTTTCCTATACCCAGCACCAGAATGTCAAGTGATGGTTGCAAATGGAGCAACTATAAATTTCTCTAGAAAATGCCATAATATCAAGCTAACCATGGGGGAATATGTATTGAATAGTCCAATGCTTTCCATTCCTATGGGAGGTGTTGATGTTGTACTAGAAGTACAATGGTTACAATCTTTGGGGATGGTAGCTTTTAATTTTCAAGAACTTTTCTTGAAATTTTTTTCAGAAGGAAAGGAAGTCGAATTACGGGGTATTGAAGGGAAATCGGGAGAGATAATAAACTCTAATGTCATGACAAAGCTTCTAAAGAAAGAACAACGAGGCGTAATTGCACAATTATGCTCACTAGAAGTTCCGACATCAAAATCATCTATTTCTGCAGATCTCCAACAAGTCTTGGACAATCATTCCAGGGTGTTTGAAACTCCCAAAGGACTCCCACCTATTCGTGATCATGATCATGCTATTCATTTGATTCCAGGAATTGTTCCTCCAAACATCAGGCCTTATAGATATCCTTATGTCCAAAAGAGCGAAATTTAACGTATGATTGCAGAAATGTTAGAGGCTGGTATAATTCAACCTAGTAAAAGTTCTTTCTCTACTCTTGTAGTATTGGTACACAAGAAGGATGGATCATGGTGCATGTGTCCAGATTATAGGGAGCTAAATAAGCTCACCATTAAAGATACATTTCCCATTCCTGTGATTGATGAATTATTGGATGAATTACATGGAGCAATTTATTTTACCAAGTTGGATCTTCGTTCAGGATATCAACAAATTAGAATGAAGACTGAAGATATTCTGAAAACAACATTTCACACTCATGAGGGTCATTATGATTTTTTGGTCATGCCTCTTGGCCTTACCAATGCACCTTATACATTTCAAGGGTTGATGAATTCCATTTTCAAACCCTTCCTTAGAAAATTTGTGCCAGTATTTTTTGATGATATACTAATCTACAACACGTCTTGGAAGGATCATGTCCAACATGTTGACAGGGTGCTCAAAATATTGCAGGAGAAAAAATTATATGCAAAGGCATCCAAATGTTTCTTTGGAGTACAAGAGGTGGAATATCTGGGTCATATTGTATCTCATGAGGGTGTTAAGGTAGACCCTAACAAAATTAAAGCCATTAAGGAATGGAAAGTCCCCACAACAATAAAGTAGTTGCGAGGATTTCTTGGGTTAACAGGGTATTATCGCAAGTTTTTTAAGAATTATGGGAGAATAGCAGCACCTCTAACGACATTATTGAAGAAAGATGCATTTTCATGGACTCCTGAAGCAACTAAGGCCTTTGAACATCTTAAAGAGGCAATGTGCCTAGCACTGGTCTTAGCTATGCCAGACTTCACAAAAACCTTTATTGTGGAATGTGATGCTTCAGAAAATGGAATTGGTGCAGTTTTAATGCAAGAAGGAAGACCCATTGCTTTTGAAAGTCGTCCAATCAAAGGAAAGTATTTACAGAAAGCCATTTATGAGAAGGAAATGTTAGCAATACTGCATGCACTAAAGAAATGGTGACCTTACCTAATGGGAAGATACTTCAAGGTAAAAAATGATCATGATAGTCTTAAACAATTTTTGGAACAAAGACTATCTTCAGAAGAGCAGCAAAAATGGGTCACAAAGATGTTGGGTTATGACTTTGAAATAATCTACAAAAAAGTGAAGCTAAATGTTGTTGCAGATGCACTCTCAAGAAATAATGAAGAGGTGGAAGCATTGCTTTGTTCCATTTCTATTATCCAACCAGATTGGCTAACTGAAGCAAGGGGTGAATGGAAGAAGGACGAAGAGGTGTGGACACTCATTCAAAAGTTGCAACAAGATCCTAGTACATCTGATACATTTAGTTGGAAAAATGATTCCCTATGGTACAAAGATCGCTTATATATTTGTAAGAATTCCCAATTAAAACAAAAAATTCTTTTGGAATTGCACACATCTCCTTTAGGAGGACACTCAGGATTTTTAAAAACTTACCACAGTGTGAAGAAAGAATTTTTTTGGGATGGCCTTAAATCTGATATTCAAAAGTTTGTGGCGGAATGTTTGGTTTGATAGTAGAATAAAGTGGAGACAATTAAGACCCCGGGTCTTCTACAACCTTTATCCATTCCAAGTCAACGTTGGGAGGAGATTTCAATGGATTTTATCACAGGTTTACCTAAGTCCGAAGGAAAGAGTGTCATCATGGTGGTAGTTGATATACTTTCCAAGTATGCACACTTTTGTGCATTATCTCATCCATTTAAAGCTAGTACAGTGGCTACTACATTTATGGAAACAATTCAAAAGCTACATGGAAACCCAAAGGTTATTGTGAGTGACAGAGATCCCATTTTTACTGGAAATTTTTGGACGGAGTTATTTTCTTGTTTGGGTACTCAATTAGCTCATGGCTCATCTTATCATCCTCAATCCGATGGTCAAACTGAGATAGTAAATAAATGTTTGGAAGGATATCTTCGTTGTTTTGTATCTGATAAACAAACACGATGGGTCAAGTGGTTACCTCTAGCTGAATGGTGGTATAACACTTCCTTCCATACTGCAGCAAAAATGACCCCATTTATGGCACTTTATGGATATCATCCACCATCCATCACATCATCTTTAAGAGAAAATTCGAAAGTTCAAGCAGTGGAAGATCACATTGAGCATCAACAAGAAGTTCTCCAACTCTTAAAGGATAACCTGAATTTGGCACAAAATCAAATGAAACAACAGGTAGATCAACATCGCAGCGAGAGAAGTTTTGATGTAGAAGACTGGGTATTTTTACGGCTACAACCATACAAACAAATGTCCCTCAAGCAAGCTAAGAAGGATAATAAATTATTGCCAAAGTACTATGGTCCTTACGAGGTGTTGCAAAAGATTGGTACTATGGCATACAAATTGGATCTTCCTGCTTCTTCACGAGTGCATCCAATTTTCCATGTTTCATGCTTAAAGAAGGTTATAGCTGAAAATCTTCTAGTTCAAACAATATTTCTCGAACTTTATGAGGAAGGAAAATCATATTGGAACCTGAAGCAGTCATGGAAACAAGAACTCGACAGCTATGAAATCGATCAATTTCAGAGTATCTCATCAAGTTGAAGAACTTACCCACTGAAGGTTCTACATGGGAGGATGAGAATTTTATACAGAAGCACCTAGAGCTACTCAAGTGTTGAGAACAACACATTTTTGAAGGAGAGGGGCATGTTAGGTCCCTATATTACTAGTATAGTCCCTTATTGTTGTTAGTGTAACCCCTTTATTGTTATTATTATACCCCTGTAGCCCCCATATTGTTATTATTTTGCCCTTAAATTATTATTGTTAGGTCGGCTAGGATTACATTGTGGCCCCACTAGGATTACATTGTGGCCCCATGGACTCCTATATATAGAAAGGAGGTTTTGTAATTTGTATCATCCAAGAATTGTTCATTCATGTAATGTATTGGAGGTTGCCCCCTCGAAGTGGCTTATTTCTAAGGCATTGATATCTCTTTTATTTTATTTTTGGAGCTGGTTTTACAACAGTAACTTGTGGTACCAATGGCATCTCATCCCTGCTTGAAGGCTTCCCTATTCTTTGACATACATCACATGCTCTGCAATACTCCTTTGCATCATTATGTAGTGTGGGCCACCATAATCCTGCTCTCAAAATATTCTACGTCGTAGCCTTTCCTGCATAATTTCCACTAGTTGTGCCCCCATGATATTATTTTATAATCATTTTTCTTTCATGGTTAGGAACACATATGTGTAGTATCTCATATGGTCCCATATTATATAAGGGTCCTGTTATTATTGAAAAGTCAGCTTCCTAAACCACAAATTCTTTCTTCTGCTGCATAGTATACTCTGAAGGAGCCATTCCCATGGTAAAAAACTGAATGATATCTGCAAAGTGATCATCTGCTACTCTAATTGCAAATAAATACGGATAAGGGATATTATCTTCTATGCTAGTTGGTTATTCCCCTATTTCCAATCTTGATAAATGGTTAGGTCCTACTTTCAACCTCCCTAGTTTAACCATGGCCACAAATTCATACTCCTGGAACAATATCAACCATCTGCAAATATTTATTCCCAATATAGGTTTATTAACCAAATATCTCAGTACAGAATGATCTATAAACATCTGAAAATGTGAACCCAAAAAATAATGTCTAAAGCTCTGCAAAGCATACACCATCGCCAATCCTTCTATTTTTGTAGTGGTGTAATTATTTTATGTTGTATATAACTTCCTACTTGCAAAAGCTATAAGATGATCAATGTCTCCTTCATGAGGTTATGCCAGCACCACACCCAAAGTTATACAATAGACATCCAAATCAACATGAAATTCCTTGTTCCAATCAAGGAACACTAATATAGGTGCAGTTACAGTCTTTTCCTTCAATATGTCAAGGATATTATGACATTCTTCATCCCACTAAAAATTTTACATCTTTCTTCAACAATTTCTCCATATGCGCAATGATCTGAGCATACCCTTTGATGAACTTCCTATAATACTTAGTATGTCTCAGCGTAGTGCAAAGCTATCTTACTATCTTAGGTAGATCCAAGTTCACAATGATAGCAATATTCGCAGGGTCCAGCATTAGTTCTTGCTTGCAAACAATATGTCCCAACAATATTTTGAAGGGTGCATAGAAAATGCACTTCTTTAATTTCAAATATATCTGAGCATAAGTGTCAAACTTCCCAAATGTTTTATCAATAATCCAAATATTTTCCAATCATCAAAATATACCTCCAAAAACTTGGGAATGTACTCCTTAAAATATGTGATCACCACCCTAGAGAATATGGTAGGGGAATTCTTCAATCCAAAGGGCATAAATTTGTATTGATATGAGCCCCATTCTGTAGCAAATGTGGTCCTATGTTGATCTTTAGGTGTAATTCTAATTTGATGATAAGCTAAGAATCCATCTATAAATGAGTAAACTTCCTGTCGTCCTACATTTTCCAACACTTCATTTGTGAAAGGGGTAGGTAAGGGATCATGTAGACATGCCTCATTCAAATTTATCATATCAACACAGATCCTAATATCTACTTGAGTCTTCTTCTCTTGCACTACCATAGGACTTACCCATTCTAATTCTTCAACAGGTTCAATAATCCTCGATGCTGTCATCTTTTGAAGTTCCACTTTTAAGTTCTCCTTATACTTCAGGTTCAATCCGTAAGGTTTTTTTTTGAATGGCTTCGCATCAGGCTTCAAAGAAATCTTCATGACTGTTAGGTCTTCTAGTATGCCCGTCATTTATGAAAACTTCGGTGGAAACACTTATTGATATTCATGAAGTAACTCTGTAACTTTACTGACTATTTCTTCATCACAGTAATCTCCTACAGTTGCAAACTTGGTATCCTCCTCTGATCCTATGTTTACCTTCTTAGTCTTCAGTGGATTTGTTATGTCTGGTATCTGTATCTCAGATCTAGTGAATTAGTGGTATCTTTTTTACTCCACTATGTCAAATTTATGAGGATCTTCCTCTTCTCCATTTGTGATAATATTATAGCATTCTAGTGCATGTTTTATTTGTGTAACCCAATTAGGTTTTTGCCATGTCACCGAGGTGACTTTATCAACTATATTCTTCTTAACTACGTGAAGAACCAACTCTACATGTGGGAAAACATCTGCAAAGTTGAATGTTAATATGAAGCCATCAAACATGTCTGCCTAATTCTCGGTAACAGTTCTTTTGGATTGTCTGCAATGTATGAATGAATCTAGGCATCCACTCCTGTTGTGGAATCTCCTTCCATGCTGAAGTGCATCGTTGGATATGCTCCCTAGGATTGGTTTGACCATCATATTTTATCTCTATTTCAGTTTCTAACTATCCAAACCTTATCCACATTAATATTCTACATTACTTCCACCCTCCTATATTATTCTTATGTTCATTCCACCATCTAGCAGGGGTAGCTTTCAGGGATACACTCAAAGCTACCAACCTTTGATTTTATTGAACATGCTCTTCATAATCATTGAGAAAAGTATTCACATCTCCTATGCCATCATAAGAAGGTAGGTTACATACCTCAGTCATTATACAATGAAGTGATTTGGTCATCCTCCTACAACGCCTTGTAGTCACTTCATGAAGCCTATTCTGCCAATTTTCAAACTCTTCTTCTGAATCTGAGGTACAAGAACTTTCATGCTCCATACTAAACTTGCCTTCTGTAGTAGCTTTAACCCAATATTGTTCCTTTGTTGTCATTTGATAAATGTTGTCTATGTCTGTTGTGAAATATTATTCTCTGATTGGTTCTGTGTACCTTACTCCTTCTGATGGATCCAAAGGAAAAATTAACCTCATATTGTTTCCTTCAAATATAATTTGTCTCTTCTTTATATTAATTATGGCCAAATTATCAAATTCCCAGTCAACTCCCAATAATTCAGGATACAGGTTACTGTCATCGAAAATCTCTATTTTTTCAAAATCAGTAGTAGTCTGCACTCCTCCAATGTCCACTGTGACACCACGTAATATTCGCATAGGAAGAATATTTTGTTGGTTTTCCATCCTTAGCTGAATAGGTGACCATTGTAACTTCAACTTACCCATCAATTATCATGTCTTCTTTGTCAAGACATTAGCATCAAATCCCAGATCTAGAATAACTTGGTCCATCTCATATTCTCCTATCTGTGCACTGAGCCTAATTTCTCTTCCAGTTCTTTTCTATCTATGCACGTTATTAACTTTGTGGATCTCTCTTCATGGTGCTTATTTAGATGCGTAAGAGTCTATCAACTCCTGAATCCCTTCTTTTTTCAAACGAGGGTTTTTGTTTTCTTGATCTGCAAACTCTCACTCTTTTTGAACTATACAATCTTGGATTTCCTTCTTTGACGGGTGCCACATCCACATATCCCTCTAACAGATCTTGGTCCCAACAACAGAACCATTTTTTGGGTTGATTTTTTTTGACCTAGGTTCGATCTTACTGCGCGCCAACAAAATCCTCAATCACTAGCCCTTTTGGCAACGACTTGCAAGCATATCGTAGTCTCACCTAAAGTGACTATGGGAGGATGTAGAACCAAGTTTCTACAGCCTTGTAGGAATGGAAGATGTGGTATTTCTCTGTTATCTTACTCGTAACATTGACAACTTACTTCGCCATTTTCAATAAATCATAGAAGAAGTCATATAATGTCATAATCCAATACTGCGCCGATACAAAATGAAATTGTAATAACTACTTCAAAAAAATGGGTATTAAGAAAATATAACAACAAATTCGTTATAAAATATAGCATCAATACATAGCAAAACACATAAGAATACCAGAATATGTTCCCAAACTACTTATTTATTGTGATGGATCTTTAAGTACAATGAGCTCTTCAACTTGCGCACTAAGTTGTAGGAGGTTTGTGCACTAAGATGGAGACTCTTCCAAGGTCTCTGCACACTCAGCTGCAAAGACTTCCCTTCACTAAAAAATAAAAAATACAAATACTTAACCATAACCATCCGATATGAGCCTATGGCATCTCTTCACTATCTATCTAGCATAGCATTACATCCCCTTTTATATTATTACAACGTTACAATACCATGGGCTCCACAAAACAAGAAAATATAACCCAAAATCCATTACAGAAAGGAGGGGCTTCAACCCACCCCAAATCCCATATGATACCACACGGTATATCTAACATGATCCACTATGGTTTCCACCTCGTGCTTCTCTATGCGGTCTACTTCGCACTCTACTCCTAAAAATGTGGAGTTTTAGCCAAAATCTAGGCCAAGTTGGGTTACGCCCAACATCTTCACATATCCTAGACATATTAGATCCTTGGGGGGGATTTCAATTTGATAAAATATTTAGTAGAAAAAAAAATTGGTGTTAAAAAGATAGAGTCATAATACATCCTATTCCAAGATGTCACAAATTCTTCTCATTTGGTCAACATCAACACCATCAACAACAATTATACTTCAAACAATTGTAGAGGTGAATTCCAGCAAATAGCTTCAAATTTGGATAGATATATCTCATCTAAAAATATCATGTCCAAGTACATTTTCATGGAGGCTTCCATCCTCCCTAGCCACAACTTGGATCATTATCTAATCAAATTAGACATTGAAATCTATTCCCGCCCTAGAAATAAGCCTTTCAAGCTCTGACATCCTCAATTCCAATCCATGATTAAGGATTGGTGTGGTGAACTAGACAACTTGGAAGGATCGACCATGTTCCAACTATAAAGGAAGTTGTAGCACATTAAATATCAACTCAAAACGTAGAATATGGAAAAATTCAGGAACATCACCTATGAAAAAACAAAACCTCGAATCCCAAATAGAGTGCATCTAGTAGAAATCCATTAACTAAGGAAGATTGTAGGACCTCATAAATAAGGAAGAGCGTACTATCACTCTATCTTTAATAAATTAGGAAACACGAAGAAATTCTTGGAAATAAAAATATAGAATTAGATGGGTAATGGAAGGAGAGTGGAATACTACTTTCTTCCACAATTTGATGCTTCAACATTGGAACCACAATCATATTTATTGCTCAAAAAACCAAGAAGAAATAAAGGTTCATGATCATGAGGACATGGCTAATGTGTTGGTTCAATATTATAAATAGCTACTATCCAACCCCAGGCCAAAATTATTAGATTTTATACACAAAACAGTTCAACACATTCCAACTCTAGTTAGCAAAGAGAAGAATGAGGTTCTTTAAAGAGAGATCGATAATGAAGAAGTGGAAGAGGTAGTAAAATATATTCCTCAGATCAAGGACCATATACTAAAGGACTTCACTACTAAATTTTTCAAGCCTACTAGTCAACAATCATATATGATATCTCGCAATAAGTGGATACTTCCCTCAAACTCAATTTGTGGGAGGATATCATCAACAAATTAAACAATAAGTTAACCAACTAGACCTTCCAGTAACTAAACTTGGGAGGAAGACTAGTCCTCCTTAAGTTAGTTATATAGGCTTTGAATAAATATCTATGATATGATTTGATGGTTCCCTTATCCATCCTCAACTCAGTTAGGAGCCTACAACAATAATTCCTATGGGGAGGAGAAAATTTGGAAAATAAATGGGTGCTTGTAGCTTGGGATAAGATCTGCAATCCAAAGCTAAAGGGAGGTATGAGGCTAAGAGATCCTTCAAATTTAGTTATAGTGTTGGGAGCCAAGATATGGTGGTGTTGGCTGCAAGGATGTCATGACATTCATAAATGTATCTTTTTGATAAAATATGTAAAGCGTATTCCTATGGGGAAGCTCCTATGTAATGTTCCCAAATTTTAGCCTCAAAGCTAAATGGAACATTAGAGTTAGTAGCAGCTCTAACCGGTGAATAAATGGGTAGGAAAGCCCATAAGTCTCCTAAGGAGGTATAAAAACACTCCAAGTGTGAAAGGGGACACTCTTTAAAGCTTAATAAAAAACCTCCATGTGTGAACAGGGATATTATCAAGTTGATTCAGTCCACTTTGACTAAGTCAACATCGCAGTTGTGGAGGAGGAGGAATCAAAGAAGGAATAACATAGTTTTGGAGGGAGGGGAATATTTTGATATAGATGACCTAATTGAGTGGGGCCAAGGGTAAGAAAACTCTTAAATTATTTAAGGAAGAGGATGGAAAAAATTTTCTTCATGTTTTAGATTGTTATTTTTTCTGCTAAGACTTTTTGCTACCTTTGCTGCTTAGTAGGGTTGCAGTGCCGTTTAGCACCGGGTGTTCCCGAGCGGGAATCCAACCTCTCTCCTTGAGGAAACTAATTGGGAGAGTTTTCATTCATCATTCCACATCAGGTTTTCAAGCCAAGCTTCAGCCAACTTCATCAACGCAGTTTTTCCAGAGATTGTGCAGTGTTGCTAGGTGCAGCAGTGGAAGGGATTGGAATCCCAGTTTCTGAGCTAGTTTCTTATTGGAGGAAGGTTTCCTTCACTTGAGGGAAATTTTTGGAGAGCTTGGAGCCTATTTCATATCTGTGGTATTAGACAACACATTTCCCTTACATTCCCAGTGCTGTTCCAACTGGGGAATGCATTATTTTGGAGGAAGCATTCAGCAGATGGTCTAGTGGCTCCGTTGTAGTGTTTTCTTGTGATTGAAAGGTCCAACCTTTCATGGGAGGAAGCCCTTGAGGGATATACACCAGATCAGGCATATTTCATCCTTCTACACTCTTATGCTTCAGTTTTTTAGTGGTGATTCAGTAAATTTCTAAATGTCACATTTGTATGCAGAGTGTTTTGACAAGAAACCCTTGCCGGGTTCTCTTGTATTTTGTATAAGGAGACTAGATCTCTGTTCTTCAGCATTATTCATCAATATATGAGTATATCTACTTGTTCTCCTATTTTTTGAGTTAAAACCCTCTTTATATTGCGCAGTCACTTTTGTGCATAAATCCTTGTGTAGTAGTATTTGGGGTTTTTAGTCATTTTTAGCTACACTAGTGTGGGAGGTCTATTTAATCCACCTAGTTTGATTTTTTTCAGCTCTATTCTTGGATTTAGGTTGTATAATTAAGAATATATAGGATTTAAGAGTCCATTTCACCATTTTATAGCATATGTTGTTGGGAGGGCATTATTTCAGCAGGCTTGCCGAGCTGTCCCGATTTTGGGATATTACAGTGGTATCAGAGCTTCAATCTTGGCTCAGCCTGTGGATCTCAGGACATTACACTTTCAGGAGAGATGGACAGAAAAGAGAAGGCTTCAGTATGTGAAGGAAGAAAGGAAGACAAGCTTACAAATCTCCTTCCAAAATCTATGTAGAGCTTTCAAGGAGAGCTGAAGAAAATGAGATTGGAGATGGGATCTCCAAAGGAGTTTGGATCTAGAGCTGAATCTATATTTTCACATGGTGAGTGTGAGCATGCAGCTACACACCATGATGCACAGTGCATTCAAGTTCCTAGTTCTGTCTTGAGATGAATGAAAGGAGGGAGAATGCCTAAGAGGATGAATCTTAGTGATTTTTTGCAGGAGTATGAATCTCAAACTGAGAGGTTTAGAGATCATGCTGATTTCCATGAGTTTTGCAAGATCTAGGTGGAGAAGGGAAAGTAGAAGGATGCCAATAGATTTCTTCTATATACTTTTTCCGGATCACCTACATGTTTAGTTGGAGCTTGGGTGAAGGAGCTAGACTCCTATTTTCAGCAGCACCATATTTCTGAAGAGGAAGCCATCAGAGTTGCAGCGCTACATTTCAGAGGTAAGGTTCATGCATGGTGGATTTTTGAAACTTATTATTTGAAAAATGCAAACACTTCCTCTTATGCAAGATTCATAGAAACATTGGTGGGGAGGTTTGGTGAAGAACTTCCCAAGACACATGAGCAAGGAAAACTTTGGAGAACAAAACCCTTGCATGTGATGGAGGAAAATCCACTTCATAAAACCATGGGAGGAGCTGACATATTGCATTACACATTTCCGGAGGCAAGACCTCTAGTTGCCACTCTTAAACAAGAGGGCACGAGGATCACTTTTTCACAAGGGGATCCAATTGTTGAAATGTTGCTTACACACATTGGTGGAGAAGGAGAGAGCAACAACGCTGTCACATCTAGAGCACATCCAGTACCTCATGCAGAGGGAGGAGGGGCACATGCTCCAACAGGAGGGATTCTTGTACCCTTACAATAAGTTCCCCAGGATCTCATACATAGAGGTTCCATCACAATTAGTGAGCAGCATGATTGTGCAGCATTGCAGCTGGAAGGAGGAGGTGGAGAGGAAGAGCATCATCACTTGATGAGAGGCACACACCCTTCTCTATTTTAGAAATCTAATCTAAGGAAGAGGCAGACTGTATTGCGCTATGAAGGCAAGGGCAAGGTTGCCCAACCAGATGTACAGTCCCCTCTTAACATTGATGTCTTACTACATGGAGGCATTCCATAGAGGAGGCCACCAGATCTAGCATTGATGAGAGGCATCTTGCCATTTGGTTCACCCCTCTTAGATTCTAGAGAGGTGAAAACTTTGGCGGAGTCTAGTGTAGCACAGAGAGTTTGGGATAAACTCAAGGAGGATGGGGACATCTTTCCATTTTCAGCACCACCCACTCTCACTATCTGTACTATGCTGCCAGACGTTGCTGCAGTCATGGAGGATGGCACCTTCATGGTGCAAGGGAGATACTCCATGGATTTGGGGAAATAGAGGGTACTTCATTTGAGGGAGGAATCCTCCATACATTGGAGTAGATGGAGGCCACTCATGCTTGCATTGGCCAAGATTGGGAGATTCTTCTTGGATGAGAGCTTCTCATGGGAAGCCAACTTCCAAGCATCCTTACTTCTTTTGGAGCATGAGCTGCTGCATGATGGGAATGGAAACAATTTTGAGGATGAATTTGGCATGAGGGGTGTCAAAGGAAAAGATAGCAGCATGTGTAGAGCTTCACATTGCAGATCACCAGCGCTGTCCCTTAGGAGGGTTGATCCTTATTGGAGATCTCAGCTCTTTGTATAGTACTCCAAGGATCTTGGTGCATGCATGATCCTTGATGACTCGGATGGAGATGATAGATACATGGTGGATGATGTGGTCATCTATTCCTATGGTAGGATCTTCTTGACTAGATCTTCTAGTCTCAAGGAGAAGCTACTACATGCAGCACATGAGGATTTCTCTTCTATGCACTTTGATGCATATTTCCATTTGATGGAGGAGTTCACTTGGGAGGGCATCCAACATGACATATATCAGCATATGGAGAGATGCATAGCTCGGATGGTAATGAATAGGAGGTCACAGCCACTTCCCTACTCTTTGGAGGTGAGGGAGAATTTCCAGTTGAGCCATTTTAGCTCAAGATCTCAAGTGCATGATGGAGGAGGTACCATTTCATATTTTGTATTGTAATTCTTTTCCTTATTTGAGAAGCATGAGGTATCAATAAGAGTTGTTCCTTCTTGCATATTGTATGGTGATGTACTTGCAGCTACTTGTAGCATTGGTTTTGGCCATCCTTTTGGTGGTTTGTGGGGGAAGCCACATATTTCTTGGTGTACACCATTGACACCATATTGTAACTTCATGATTCCATGTTATGAGATGACTGTGGTAACAAACAAGTGGCTGGTAAAGAACTTGTTATTTCTCATTTTGATGTAGGAAAAGGATGCACTGCGTTGGTTCCTTGAGTGGAACTATGATTCACTCTCCGGTTGTCATTTGGCAGCTTGTTTTGATTGTACTTTTCTTTCATATATTGCTGATATGCTTATGTTCAGAGGAAGCTTTGGTTGGAGAGTGGGCTTGAGATTGAAGATGCCCATTGGGAGCATGATTCTCCCCACTTTACATGTTTTACCTTTCAGGAGGAGCCATGGGCAAACCATGATTGCCACATCACACTTTTTCCCTTCTTGTGGGAGGAACCACTTGAAGAACTTGAGGAGGCACTTTATGGTTAAATTGTTTGATGGGGGAGCTTGGGCCATTCTTGGAGGCCATGCTATTTCAGCCCAAGGATAGAGACAACCCCATATTTACCATAAATGGAGAGAGAAACCATGGGGATGGCAGAATCCAATCTCTCCATGCAGCCCCAACACATTGTACGAAACTGGGGTTGATGATTTTCTTGATGAGCTACCTAGGATGGATCATTTCATTTGGATGATAGCATGGGTGAGGGAGTCACTCATTCACCATGTCTGTCATCACTCCTAATTTTTGGAGGCCATGAGACAACAAACATGTTTGCATTCACACTTTCCACCTTTGATTGATGTGGGCCATTTGGTTTTTCACATTGGGGAGGAAACATTGGATGACAGTTTATTTGCAGAATATCCTGACGCAGTGATGGAGGCCAATGATGGGAGGCCACATGAGGAGGAGAGAGAAATTTTTCTCTCCCTATGCATTTTCTTGAGGACAAGCAAAGATTTTGGAGGGGAGGACTGTAATGTTCCCAAATTTTAGCCTCAAAGCTAAATGGAACATTAGAGTTAGCAGCAGCTCTAACCGGTGAATAAATGGGTAGGAAAGCCCATAAGTCTCCTAAGGAGGCATAAAAACACTCCAAGTGTGAAAGGGGACACTCTTTATAGCTTAATAAGACACCTCCATGTGTGAACAGGGATATTATCAAGCTAATTCAGTCCAATTTGACTAAGTCAACAACGCAGTTGTGGAGGAGGAGGAATCAAAGAAGGAATAACACAGTTTTGGAGGGAGGGGAAACTTTTGATAGAGATGACCTAATTGAGTGGGGCCAAGGGCAATCAAACTCATGAATTATTTAAGGAAGAGGATGGAAGCATTATTCTTCATGTTTTATATTGTTATTTTTTCTACTAAGACTTTTTGCTTCCTTTGCTGCTTAGCAGGGTTGCAGTGTTGTTTAGCACCAGGTGTTCCCGAGTGGGAATCCCACATCTCTCCTTGAGGAGCCTCATTGGGAGAGTTTTCATTCATCATTCTAAATCAGGTTTTCAGGCGAAGCTTTAGCCAACTTCATCAGCGCAATTTTTCCACAGATTGTGTAGTGTTATTGGGTGCAGCAGTGGAAGGGATTGTAATCCCAGTTTCTGAGCTAGTTTCTCTTTGGAGGAAGGTTTCCTTCACTTTAAGAACCTGTTTAGAGAGCTCCATAGCCTATTTCAGTTCTTTGGTATCAGAGGACACATTTCCCTTACATTCCCAGTGTTTTTCCAGCTAGGGAATGCATTATTTTGGAGGCATCATTCAGCAGATGGTCTAGTGGCTCCGTTGTAGTGTTTTCTTGTGATTGAAAGGTCCAACCTTTCATGGGAGGAAGCCCTTAAGGGATATACATCCGATCAGGAATATTTAAGCCTTCTCCACTCTTATTCTTCAGTGTTTCAGTGGTGATTCAGTAAATTTCTAAATATCACATTTGTATGCAGAGTGTTTTGACAAGAAATCCTTGCCTGGTTCTCTTGTATTTTGTATAAGGAGACTAGATCTCTATTCTTCAGCATTATTCATAAATATATGAGTAGATCTACTTGTTATCCTATTTTCTGAGTTAAAAACCTCTTTATACTGCGTTGTCACTTTTGTGCAGAAATCCTTGTGTAGCAGTATTTGGGGTTTTTAGTCATTTTTAACTACACTAGTGTGGGCGGTCTGTTTAACCCACCTAGTTTGATTTTTTTCAGCTCTATTCTTGGATTTAGGCTGTATAATGACTAATTTACAAGATTAAAGAGTCCATTCCACTATTTTATAGCATATGTTACTGGGAGGGCGTTATTTCAGCAGGCTTGCTGAGCTGTCTCGATTTTGGGATATTACATCCTAAGAATTCCCTTCTCCTAAGAAAAATCATCCATTTGGAATCTAGCAAAATAAGGAATGTATTTGATACAACAACATTGGTTTTGGGAAATTCATGATGGAAAAACAACCATGTTTTGGGAGGACTCATTGAAACAAATAAAAATATTCCAAGACCAAAATGACTTATGGGATATGTTCCTCCACGTGACTTCCTAAGGAATTCACAATGTCAAATACTATTGGGATGCATCTAACTTATATCAAACATGAATACAATGATTAATTACGAGGGAATGGAACCCCAAGACTAGGGAGGATACATGGCCAAATTTTTGGTGGAATATTTAGCAAATATTAATATTGATATCTAACTTCACTGATAAACTATTATGGGTTTACGGAATAAAAAATTTCTTTTCCATCTATGAGGCCTATACCCTGGAAGTGAGTTTCAAAGAATTTCTATTCCATCTAGATTTTCATCTGGTAGAGAAATTTATGGTTGAAAGTTTCCATATTCCTATGGATCCCAGTTCAAGGGAAAACCTTAACGTGGGAAAAAATTCATAAATGAAAGAATATGGACCCCTCTTACTATTCTTTTTGCTATCAGGAAGCTAAAACTATGGAGAATTTAGTAGAGAAATATATGGCCAAAATTTTTCAGCTCCCTATGGCTTCTAGCTCAAGGTAAAACCTTATCCTAGGAAAACATTCATAAAAAAAAGAATATGGTCCCCTCTTATTATTATTTGTGCCTTCAGGTAACTAAAAATGTGGAACACCTATTCAATGGTTTCCCCTATTCCAGACATCTATGGAGAAATATAGAAGCTAGAATAAATAGATTCAACGGTGATATATCTGGTATCCCTCACACCATTGAAATTTGGAGGACTCAAGAATTTAATAATCCTATACTGAAACACATCCAGACTCTCCTTCTAGGCCTTCTCCTTTGGGCTATCTGGAAAGAGAGGAAACATCACATATTCAAGAATCACTCCCTCCCTCATGGATCTCTTTAGATCATAGTTGAAAAGAATCTAAAGGAATCAATTGTCACACAATATTGGTTGTATCAATATTGGTAGGCCTCAAGTGAGGATTCCTTTCTACTTTGAAATTGGTTCCCTCAACTACGAGTCATTATTTCTGCCTCTATTCACCCTAATACAATTCCTATTCCCTCGTCCTCTATCCCCCCCCGCCCCCCCCCCACCTCCTCCCCCAATTTTCTAAAGCTTAATTTTGACAATGCTTCAAAAGGTAACCCAGGTGAGGAAGGCTATGGAGGTATCTTCATGGAACATTTGGGATCCCCTATCTTCATATATTCAAGTTTTATGGGATAGAACAATAAAAACACAACATAATTGAAATTCGTAGAAGAGGAAACATTTATTTCTTATACTTAATGTTACACCAAACTTATGGTGGATGGAGATTCTCAAATCATTAAAAAAATTATATGAAAGATCCTATATTGATATTTTTTTCATACTTCTGTGGTTTTGTTGAGGCCTTGGAATTCCACTACCAAAACATGGGGAAAACCACCTAGTCCAGATCTTAAAGAAACTCCTTTTCCGTTTGGTGTAGTGGCTTCGACTAGGGATAATGGGACCTGTTTCCCAATAAGGATGACTTTGGGGGTGTTTTGATTATACAACATGAAATGGAAAATGATTCTAATCTATCACATGCATCTATCTAAATTATCTATTCTACTATATACCTGAGGTGTTTCTTCCTTTATGCGACCTAAAGAGATATCCTTCAACTATTAGTAATGTAGATTATTTAACTGTTGAAAGAGATGAAAATTATATAACATGATCCTTCTAACAAAATAGTTTGATTATAAGAATTGTGAAAAATATATCGCATTCATATTTGTGATTATATATTCAATAAGAAATCACAGACAAATAATAGAACAGAAGTGCATGTAACATTCATCTATAATAACATTTCAAATATATAATGCAAATAAAAAAGATGACTGTCAATATATAAATCAAGACTTAATCAAAGTGAATAGAAGTACCATATGTACAAAGTTCTACTCATGTAACCTGACAGTAATTGATTTTCTCCTCTTCACTTTCAAGCAATTTAAAGAGTACAATAGTGAAACATCAGTTAAAAAACTTTAATTGTCAAAAGATAACAGATTGTGTTCCATTAATTCATTAAAGAATTCACAAACTTACAATATTGCATTCTTTGCAAATGTTTTTGACAAATTTTTGGACCCTTCTCTAAATGCGTGAGAGGGGTTTAAATACTAAACTAACTATGTTATAAAATATATTATTACAAAAAAATAGAGGATGTTTCAAATAACCATTCCCGTAAGACTAAATTTGACTACAATCTAAGAAAATAGAGTAACAATATGACTTATGAGCTCTGATATTTATTTTGGATTTCTCCCGAAGTTGAAAAATATCTAGCATGGGCTTGAGCTAAGCTAGTTGTGAAATATGTGATCTGACCTGTACTTTGAATATCACATTTGAGAGTGTTGGCTGCGATCTTCTTGTCGAGTCTGTTAAAGATTGCAGGGTCTGGTATTGATGATAATTTTTGATGAGAAAATTCCAATAATTTTCTTGATCAAACTTATTTACTTTCTTAATTGTTTCATCCTGCATTTATGCCTTTTGTTTCCATTATGTTTCCAGTTGTTTGACTTTTGAGAGAACTTCAGACTTGCACTCTTTGATAAGTTCTGCTTTCACAAGATGTTCACACACAGATTCAGTAATTTCCTTTGCCAACTTGAATGCTTTCACTGCTTGTTTTCTCTGCCTGTATTATCTGTGCTTCCCATTATTTGAATAAGATTTCCTTGTGGGACTTATCTACCCGGGGTAGATCAAATTCCTTTCTTGAGTTTGATTATTTCCATTGAATGTGTTCATTGATTTTCTTCTCGATCTTCTCACACTCAAGTTTCTGGATAGCTACTTGTTGGATCAATATTTTACTTGAGTCACAATAAGATTCAGTGATAGAAGCTTGTTGCAAAAATAATTCTTGTTGTTTCTCTAACTTAGAATTTACATCCAATGGTTCCTTTATGAATTGCTCTAACTGTGGCTAGCTTTGTAATCTGGTCATTTCTACTTCCAGTCTTGTTTGCTTCTTAGTGATTTTTGCTTGATGCTGCAAATTAAGGTTCTCAAAATATTTTTGAAATTGAGAAATCTTCAATTTGATTTTCTTGCTAGAATTAGACTTTTCTTGATGTAACAGCCTCTCTAATTCTTGTATTTTATCTTCTTTCTACTTCAGTAATATTTTAACCTCAGTGAAATTATCAACAGTGGCAGTAGCATATGCCCCTAAAAACTGTCATAGTTTGGTTAAATGTTTAGTAGGATCAGCTAGAGGATCCTTCCATAAAATGTCTATTGACTCATTTGAAAGATCTGAGATTGTTTCATCAATTCTTCTCCTTTTTCTTCTCTTGACTACAACCTTATGACTAGGACTGTAGAAGATATCTAGCGAAGGGATTTCCTAAAATTTTAACACTATCTATTCTGTAGGATAAGGTAGAATGATCTCTCGATCATGAGTTTCTGGAACTTGTTGTACTGGTATAAAAGTTTCCACTAACTTCTGGGAATGTTCAGGTGTCTAAAAACTAGTAGATCAGTATTGGGATTTGTTTTAGGAGTTTTTATTTCTTTAGGAAACTCATTCCATTCACTATTCAAATTATTTGGTTGGGACTTTCCTGACTGATCAAGTGTATCTTGACTGTGCTGAACTTCTTGAGAAGTTGACTCTGTTCCATTGCTTCCTTTTTTCTCCTGCATCTCAATCTCTTGGATTACTTGATCAATTATATTTTCTTGTTTTTCCTTTCTATTTTCAGATTCATTTTTAGAATGATCTGAATTGTGAGATTGATGCTTTGGTTGTTTTGACTCATCTTCATACATGTCTTTCACTTCATTATCCAAGCTAATACTTGGAATAGGTTTGTTGAAATCTTCAATATTTAACAAATCTAGAGGAACATTTTCCCATATCTTACTTCTATATTCTTGGAAGGCTTCCAAGTCATCCTGATTGAGTTGATTGGATGCAAAATTGAGTATATCTAAAAACTTTTCAATGCCTTGAAAGAAATCATCAAATATATCTATTTCTTTCACAAAAGACTTCATTTTGAGCTTCGTGATGTAGTTTTAATTACATCATTTGGATCATATTTCTGTTTTGGCATTACTGCAAAATTCAACAGATTAACCTTTAAAACTTCCTTGTAGGCATGTCCAATATCAAAAAGTACAAAAGTACCACAATGTAAAGGGAAATTAGGCCGAATGACCTTATTAGCTTATTTAAGCTATCTAGAAATACCATTTACAAGAAGCTGGTAGGCTACCTCTCTTGAAATTAAATTATCGGGGACATAATATGGCAGGACATGAGGAGAAGAATAACTCCCAAATACTTTGATATATGTGAAAATTTCCTTTGCAAACCATCTAGCAACAGAAATAATATGTGTACTAGCCTCTTTGGAAGCCCTAGGGGCTTTTGCGTTGAATATCATATCGTGCATAGGTAACACAAATCTATGGAAAATTTTGTAAAAATGAAAATGGAAGTCTGAATCTCAAAGGGCTCTGTAGTAAATGTGGATTGGAGTAGGTCTTGGGTAGTCCATTTCCATCCCATAGTAGGAAAACTAGAATAAAATACAATTGCGTCCATGATATAGGCACTCATGTAAAAGGGAGGTATTTATCTAAATGAAACATTTATTTTACTCCTATAATCCATGTTGTGTTTAGCTAAATTATCAGATAGGATATTTTCCCAATTCAGAATTAAAGAATTGACGATTGCGTCAATTAAAGGGACCCAATCTACAAAAAACCTAGTGGTTTCAGGTTTTGCATATAATATGGACAACATACTAGCATCATAACAGTAAGGGGAAGGAATTTTGGAAATTGGGTACGTATTGAGTTTATCTCGCTGAAGTTTTCCTTGTTCTTCTTTCCATTCCTTTATGACTTTCATCAGATCTAGATTTTTTATTCTAAAGCCCTGGACAAAAGCTTTGTCATATTTCTACTGCGAGGAGGGTAGATGGTACATTTCCTGTAAGTCTTCTACCTTGAATCACCCAATATTCTCGCCTTTTAAATATTTGAATGTTCTAACTTCTATGCTTAAGTGGTGGATTACCCACTTAACCATGTCTGTATAGGGAAGAATATTTGGTCTTACTGCTACCTTATGGATGAATGAACATGCAACATTGAAACAAGTTGCGTCTGAAGTAATTGACGTGCCTGTTGTAGTGACCTTAGTTATTACCCTTGGATTTTCGTCTCCAAATAACTGATACATTGCTTCCCATGATGAAATTCCACAATCCTTGTTGCAGGTGGTGTCTAAGAATGAAGGAGACATATATGAGTCTTCGGTAGATGATGCTTTGTCAATTAATTTGCCTTTCTTGTTCATTTCAATTTTCCTCACTCGGTTAAGTGGTCTCCTGATTTCAAGAAAATAGATCAAACATTAAAAGTATAGAGAACAGGGAGGAAAAAAGAATTGAAACAAATGTGACATTTAATCACTTCAGCGCATGCTTGAAGTAGATATGAATCTATCAAAACCTTACTTCTATTAAATGTTATTAATCACCAATAATATTTTTAAATCAAATATCTTACACCTTCACGTGAAATGTCTATTAATCAACTTTAAAGAGTTGGATCTCATATTTCAGTTTGATTTGACATGAGTCATTTGACATCGCATATCACAACTTATAACTATTTCCATTTCTGATGTTACCCATAAATTTTGTGAAGTGTGATCTGTGCAAATCGCACATCGCAACTTTTATGTGGTAAATGATTTCTCTTTTAGCTATATCCTGCGAAATGCGAAGTGTGCTTTCAAGAAATCATGCCGCTGTGCTCTATCAGATTTTGGAGGATTATGTTCATTACTTTATTGGCTCGTCGGGTCCACGTAATTGCAACTTTCACTGAATTTCATATATGGTGATTGTTTAAATGAGCGGCGATGCGATTTTGATTTATAACGGTGATTAGGTAATTTGAAATAAGATTTTAATATGGCTTTGGAACTATCTTAGCCCATATCACAACCCGCATGACCTAATGGATTTTAAGTCATTTTAAGTTTGTAAGCTATGCAAATTGCGATGTGCACTAAGGAATAAAAGCGGATAAGCAAAAAGAAACTTTATTTCCTAAAGCTTTCTCACTTAAGGCTAAAAATAAATGAAAATGATTTTCTTAATTATTTATAAAGGGTCCCCATATATTAAAATAAATGGGGGTTGTTGTATAGCACAAAAATTGGCGATTCACTTGCGAGAACCAGCTATCTTGGACTAACTTTTTGAAATTTCTAATATTTTTTTTGAAATAAAAATAGTTGCAAGAATTAATTTAAAGTAAATAATGTCTTACTAAGCAATAAAATTTCTCTTAATTACAATTCATAAGAATCTCTCTTTTAAAGATATAAGTATGAGAATCTATATCAGTCTTTACTCAGTTCAAAAATATAAAGCAGGTGGCTCTTACAGATTAGCTTTATAGATATTTTCCCTTTTATCACAGATAGAGCCTTTGATCCAATAGGCAATTTAAGCTTTTGGCAGGGTTACCTTTTATCCAAAAATGATTCATTGTCCCATCTAGTGCTTATCACAATTTCCAAAAATAAATTATAACTTTATACAATTGATCTTTTTTGAAATTTTTTATTTTTTGTATCATATTTTTATTTTCTTAAAAACCATTGTCTTGGCTTGGTAACCAAATGATGACAATGCCATTCAATATTTGTAATTAAACTGATCAAGCTGGCTCTTGATGGGACACCTTGTCCTCTTGATATAATCTCAAGTCATTATCCTGTTTTGGTAGGTAGTATTGGTAATGTCAATTCAACTATTTCCCTATGAACATGGTAAACAAGCTCGTGATGAGACTTATTATCTTTTAAGCTTTTTCTAGTATAGTATTTTTGAATTTATTTCAAAAATTAATAAGTATTCCCGGATGGGGTGAATCATTGGTCCTTTTGAGGATTATGGATGATAATGTTGAGTTTTAGATTGATTTTTCTATAAAAGAGTCTTTACTATGTTAAGGATTCTTTTCTTGACTGATGATAGAATAATCATGCTATATAAGCATGAGAGTTCATCGGAGAATAAATAACTTCAGTGAAATTGCATCTTTCAATGAAAAATAAAATATTTTTGTCTTTCAAATCTTTCGATTGTTTCCTTAACACTTCTTATTTCTATAAGTGATAAATCAAAAAGTATCATCTAGGATTTTATTTTAAAAAGCCAAAAAATTATACTAAGAAAATTTTATTTTCCTAAGGGAAAGAAAAAGACACTAATATACAAGGAATAGAAGGGGTTACCTCTTGTGAAAAGTATTTTTTCAAAATCTGTCCATTAACATGCAAAGAATCTCTTTTGCCTGATAGATTTTGCAATAACAATGTTGATGGGCCTATTTCTTCAAACTTCATGTGTTTATCTTTTTCCTCATATGCTTTGTCCCATTTCAATACCATATCACCAATTTGAATTTTTTTTGGAGTAACAGAAGTTGAATCAAATGAGGCTTTTACTATCTGTTGATGATGTGCATGAGTATGTTTAGTTTTTTCTCTTTCTTCTTCTAACTTAAGAATTTGAATTTTCCTAATTTGTAAAGAAGAGGAAGGAGATTCATTAATAAATTGTGCTAAGGAAAGAGAGGGAATGACTACATTGGTAGGAAGCACATCTTCTTTTCCATAGATAAGATTGAATGGAGAAGTGCTCATAGAAGCTTTATGAGTTATTTGGTCTGCCCGAAGAGAAAAGATTAATGATTTATGCCAATTTTGTTGGTTTTGATCAACAATTCTTTTGATTATTCTAAAGTTTTTGTTCGTGGAATCTGCTAAAACATTTCCTTGCTGGTAATAATTTGCAGAATACTTAAGTTTAAAACCTCTTTTGATTAAAAATTCCATCATAGCAGTTCTTGAGAAGTAAGATGCGTTATCAAACATTAAAGCAGTAGGTAAACCAAACCTAGTTATGAAATATTGGTTGATGAAATCAATGATATTCTCAAAGTTGGCTACTTTTAATGGAATTTCTTCCACCCATTTAGTAAAGTAATCTATAGCTGTGAGAATATACCTATGTTGTTTAGAAGAGTTAAGAACAATCTCACCAATTATATCTAAACCCCATTGTTCAAATGGTTGTTCGATATTGTCTGGCTATAATGGGAAGGTTGGCTTCCTTTGTCTTCCAGATGCACTTTAACACACTTTGCATTTTCTTTCATATTCATGAGCATATTTGAAAAGTGTAGGCCAATAGTAACCTGCATGCTAGATTTTGTGTGCTATCTCATATCCTCCAAAATTTCCTCTAGCTGGTCCATCATGGAGTTCTTGCAATACTTTCTCTGATTCAGATTTTTATAAGCATATTAGTAGTATAGAATCAAAATTTCTCCTAAACAATACATTATTGATTAGTTCATATTGTTTGGACTTTAATCTCAAATCCCACTTCGTTTTGTAACTGAGTTGAGTCGGAGCATATCCATTCTTCAGATAGAATATGAGATCAACGTATTGAGATTGTGCATCTTTGAGGCTTACCTCTGATATTTTCACATTGTTACCTGAATATTCTTTTGATGATAGATTGGATGCTCTTGCAAGAATTCTACAAAAACCTTGACCTCTAAAAATTTTAGAGGGTCTAATTTCTACATTATATTCTTGTAAAGCGGTAACCCAGTTAGCCTTTTTATCTCCTAATTCTCTTTGCATTAATAGTTGTCTCACTGCAGAGAATGGAACTATGATTTTGGTGTGATTTTTTAGGAGAAATGGCCTGAAATTATTTATAGCCTTAAAGACAACAAATGCTTTCTTTTCTACAGATGAATAATTTGGTTTTGCACCTTGCAAATTGGAACTGAAAAATGATATTAGTGCTTCAATTTTTTGGTCATTAAGTTGTGTTAAAACAACAACGTATGATGTATATGATGAAAAATTATATAAATTAAAAGGATTAAGAAAGTTGGGGGTAGTTAGGAATGGAGCATTGAAAATGGATTGTTTAATAAAATCAAATGCTTCTCTTTCATTATGTCCCCATTTAAAGACTGATTTTTTCTTAATCATGTTTTGTAATGGTAAAACTGTTTGCGAAAATTCAGGGACAAACCTTTTAATAAAATTAATTTTCCCAAGAAATGAATACATAGCTTTCTTGTTATAAGGGAAAGGAATTTTTTTAATCTCTTCAATTATTTCAGGATCAATATAAATACTTCTTTTTGACACAATGAATCCTAAAAATTTTCCTTCATCTAATGCAAAAAATGATTTCTTTGGGTTTAATGAGATGTCATACCTTTTACATCGCTCAAAGAATTACTTTAAGTCATTCACATGATTGGTTACTTGTTTAAGAAAGACTATAATGGCATCTAAATAAATAACCACTGATTTATTTATGAGCCCCCTAAACACTTTGTCCATAGCTCTCTGAAAAGTGGCACCTGCATTGATTAATCCAAATGGCATCTTTTGATAGGCGTAAGTTCCCCACTTAGTCCTGAATGTAGTCTTTAATCTGTCATCTAGATGTACAGGAATTTGGTTATATCCCGAGAATCCATCTAGAAAGGACATAAGTTCATAACCAACTAATGTCTGCAGTACTTGTTCCATGGTTGGTAATGGAAAGTTGTCTTTTTTACATGCTTTGTTTAAATTCCTAAAATCAATACAAATTCTAATATCGCCATTCTTCTTCCTGACAAGTACCAAATTTGATACCCATTTAGAATGCCTGTCTGGAAAGATGATTTTTGCCTTGAGGAGTTTGTCTAGTTCTTTTTTTATTTGATTTTCAAGATTTGGGTGAATCTTCCTCAATTTTTGTTGTATAGTTTTCTCAACCGAAACCATAGGAATTGTATGTTGAATCACAAGAGTATCATATGTTTTAAGATCAATATAATCCAAAGAAAAAACAATTTTGTACGTTCTAAATAACCTGATGAATGATAATATTTCTTTGGAATATAGACCAAGACCTAGATTGACATTTTGAGGTTTTTCGTCAGTTCCTATATTTACTAACTCAAATATTAAGATAGAGCTTTGAGTTCTAGAGTTACTAACTCTTTTAAACCTATCTTTCAGATCATATAGGACTTCTAACTTGAAAACAGACTTAGGAATAGGATTTTTGTCTTGTTCTTCCTTAATCTAGATGTCATGTTCATTTTCATCCAAAATTTTACTATCATAATATCATTCAGATGTTAAGAAATCTATGATATATTAATCATCATTGAACACTCTCTAATTGGTAATATCACTAGGAACAGATGGTATAAATATTATTTCAATAGAAAATTTATCAGGACTAAACTCTTGAGATGGAATAATTTTTGATGCTACAATGGCAATAGATCTGCTCTAGCATTCTGCATTCTAGGAACAAAAGAATTATTAAAGGCTAAGAAATGAATGGTTAATTCTTGGACTAATGATTGGTAATGATTTAAATGTCCAAAATTACAATGAATGGTATTTATTACTTATCTAACAATGATTTTTGAATCTCCTAGGACTTTCAGATATTTGATATTAAGATCAATGGCTTTGTACAAACCTTGAATTAATGTTTCATATTCAGCTATATTGTTTGTACAATTGAATTCTAGTCTGCATGCTAACATGGGTTTTTCTCCTTCTGGGCTTATTAAAATATAGCAAGCACCTACACCATCTTCAGATTTAGAACCGTCAAAATAAAGAGTCCAAAGTAAAGAATTAACTATTGCTATATCTACAAAATTTATACACTTGGAACTATCTTTCTGGGAAAAATTCTCGATATGAGAAACAACTGCATTATCAAAGAAAGGTGATGGTCGAGCATTGAAATTTCCCAAAAATGACTCTGCTGAGTTTTTTCCAATAATGTTATTATTGAATGATACTGGCTCATTTACTCCTTCAAGAAGAGTGATTGTATCCTTCATGAATTTTTCACGGTCTACCTGAATTTAATTTGGATTTCCATTATATGGTAGCCACATATGCGACTAGTCTATTGAAAAATACTCATGAATTTTTTTAGACCAGTCTCGGCTTAAAACTAAGCCATAAAACTCAGGAATATTAACCACCAGTATATCAATTATTTGATTAACCTTGGGATTTGGTGACAATTTGATGGAAACAAAATGTATTTCTCCTACCACCTCTACTTTGGTTATATCAAGTTGTATTATATGAACAGGGGAACTCTGAGGAGTTATGTTCAAATTAGCACATAATGATTCTAGAATTATATTATAGGAAGCCCCTAAGTCTATTAAACAATTATGAACGTTTTTATTATAGATCTCATAGGTTAAGAGAAAGGGAGGAGTATGAGAGATGGATTGATCACCTATCATAATCATATCTATAGCACCTATTTTAGTTGAAGGAGAAGGTGGTTTAGCCATTTCATTAGTAGCTTGTACTATTACTGGAGCAGGTAAGGATGAAGCAGGAACCACATTTAAGTCGCTAAGTAATATTTTATGTTTCTTCTTTAATTTATTAAGCTCGTGAATTGAAATGTTGGCCCTGGTTTTCTTCATATCTTCAAGTACATTATACTCAATAGTGTCTGAGACTACCATTGTCTTAGATGTAGGTGGAATATCTGAAGTAACGGGACTTGTTTGTGTAGCCTTTGAAGTAGAATTTTTTTCTTATTGATTTATCCTTGGCAGGAGTTGAAATATTTTGTTGTTGATTTGGCTGCGTTGCTTTAGTAGTCTTTTTGCTTCTTGTACTCAAAGGTAAAGCTACATGTTGTTCTTCATTTGGTAGGATGAAATCCCACATTCCATTTAGTTCAAATTCTTCTTCTTCATCATCTTCTTCTTCATCTGTTTGCTCTTCCTCTGTATCTTGATCAGACTTAGCATTAGATATGGTATTTGGAGGTTGAGTATTAGAGGACTGGCGTTTCTTGAAGTTTCTAAAAGTCTTTTTTGGGCTATAATTTTTAGCGACTTGTTTCTTGATATCTACCATCTCATTTGTCATAGTCTTCAAAACGTTTTGAAGACCTTCTACATCAAAAGGGCCTTTTGGCAGCTTCTTTTTAGAATCATCTTTGAAAGATACCTTCTTTGTTTTTCTATCTCCTTGAGAATTATTTTTCTCAAGAGCGGTTATGAGTTTTTCTACAGATAGATATTCTTTCATTTTTTCTACAAGTTTCAACAGGTTTTCTCTATCAACAAAAATAGCTATATTAGATGGAAGAGATGAATATACCACTCGATTTGAACTTCTGCACCAAGAACTAATGTAGCAGGAATTTTATTGAGTAATTTATTAAATCTTGAATTAAAATATTTTATCTTCTCACCTATTTTAGCTTTTAAATTTGATAAATCACTGATGAGAGTAATAGTGGCCCTGTCATACCCAAACTTAGCTAGAAATGGTTCTTCGAAAATATTCCAGCTAGTTATAGAGTGGGAAGGCAATAAAAAATAACATTATCCTGTGGAGCCACTGTTAGCCCCTTATAATTTCCTTGACAAAGCAAGCAAGGGGCTAATTTGTTTTATAAGCCTGCAAGGAATGCATTTCCCTTATAAACACATCATCCTTGTAGCCTTTTCATGTTCCCGGCCTTGTGACTATTTCCCTCTACTGTTCTGAGTAAGTAAGCCTTGATGGCAAAGAATCATGCTCCTAAAGGCTTTATTCTGCCCTTTATCCCCTTGCAAAATGCTTCACTTTCATCCCTTTGTTCATTTCCTCAAAGTCCCCTTCTTCCCCCTTTTCCATCCCAGAAATCCCCTCTAAAGCATCCTTACTCCCTTTGTTTATGTCTAAATCCCCCTCATTCCCCTATCATTACCCTTGGCTAGCCTCAAAATGTATTAAATTGGGCCAAAAATCATATTTTATTCATAAGGTCCGGGCCTGGCCCCTTTCGGCCTAGTCTTCGCTCCTTTTCCTCCCATAGAATCCAGCGCTGTGACCGAGCGCTAGCCCCGAAGGCGCTTGTCCCATATGTTTACCGGGCGCTTTCTCAACCGTTGATCCACATAGATCAAATGGCGATCATTAAACCCACAATGTTCGCGTTTCATCCATTCAAACCCCCGACCGTGCCATCGCCATCCATTTTCCTGCAGATCCGACGGTTCAGAGTTTTCCCGCCGGTGGTCCCCGTAGTGCACTATTTCAAAAACCCAGCGGTTTCCATCGCACCACCTTCAAGCGGTTGGCGGTATTTCCTCATCGGCCAACGATTCCATACGCTCTCGACACCTGTCCCCTGTACGATTTCAAAACCACTATCCCATCACGCGTTATCGTTCGGTACAGGGCGCGCAACGATATTCACGTCAGCTGTCAGATCTGCCCTTGCCTATCCAACGGTCATCACTCGACAAAGTTGCATGGGGTTTAATCCAAGGTCTCCGTACTCCTAGCCCACCGTTCATCACCCTCCGCTATGTGTTCGACCGTCGATCTCTCCTCTCGGATTCGACGGTCCAGATTGTCTTCCCGCTGATTGATTCTTCCATCACCTCCACGTGTATCCGTCGTACCTTCGTCATCACATTACATAAATTCATTCAAAGTTCGATGTTTATAAGGTTTTCACGTATAATTGTTCCTCATTTTCGTCAACCTTGCACTATCTCCGTTCACCACCATTTCACAAGCGTTTTTCGCCATTTCTCTGCAATCCCACTATTACCCACATCATCCTCCCCCATCCATGGATTTCATAACAGGTTTCATGTTTTTACAGGGTTTCAGAAAGGCAGAAAAACCACCACAACTTAGATGTACTGCTTCAATGACATGTTGCGCAGACATAATTAAATCTGGAAGCTGGTACTGCAATAGAAAACTCAGAAAGGTAGCGGCATCATAAATATTCCCCAGGGATAGTTCAACCTCCACGAAGAAACCTATCCAACGCCATTAAATCCCAGATTCTGCAGCCAGAATTTGAATTAAGAAGCAGAGAGCTTAAGGCACGCAAATGGAGATATTTAAGCCTTATGTCCAGAGATTTAGAGGTAAAGCATCAGATCAGTGATCCCAAGGACTACGTAGGAGGTACAACAAGAAGAAATCAATGCATATCAGGGTTTTCTACAGTGGAAGAATGTTTTTCCTCCATAAAGGACAAAGTGCCCATGCAGTGTTCAATCTATGCCGTGTCCTAAAGAGGTTTTCTACCCTGAAACAGCCCCAGTACTATCAGAGTATTTATTTCATCAGTATGGCAGACTTCTTTATCATTCATTTTGTTTATTCACCAATAGCACCACACAGTATTGCAGACAGAATACATCAGATTCATATCAGAGTGATCTGGAGTCTAAATAAGATCATTCGTTCACCCAAAGAACACCAGAGATTAATGCACAAGATTTATACATAATGGGCTTCAGCCCTCTTTCTTTTCAGAAGTTTAATGATGCATCTAGTTCTTCACCTACCCCCTCTGCTCCTTTGGAGCTATAAATTCATGAAGGAACTCATTGTAAAGGTTGTTGATCAGTTATCAGAGAATTGCAAGTAGTTTCTTTGAGACACAGTCTCTGTGTAAAGTTGTAAGATAGGTTGAAGGAGATGTATTCAGACTGAGTGTTCAGCTATTGGCAATGTTGTACTTTATTGGTATTGCTATTGAATATGACAAGCACATTTATTTGGATCCTGATCTGAAGCAGCGGTGATGTTTTCCTACCTTTCTGTTTACATTCATTTCATTTCGTTTCTACTGGCTTGCATCAGAATATTGGCATAGGATTTACCCTTGTTAGGTACCCTATGTTGCTGCTCTCCTTTCCATTAATGTTTCTCTTCTGAATGTATTATCCAAGAATTTATTTCAGATAATTTAACCAGTGTAGTGGATGATATTTCCTGCTCTCTAATGTGTGAATTAAATGTATCTATTCTTAGATGTTTCTTGTTAAGGATTTAGTTGGAAGATTTGGGAACACTGGGGATTAGAGTTAGCCCTGTCCACTAAGATCCTTGTGCGACCAACTGGTCTTTAACTTTGTGCTCTGAATTTGTGTTAGCTCCTCCTCTCCTACCTTTCATATCACACAATCATCTTTAAGATCCTATGTATCATATGACTAGCCCAATTGAAAGCCTGCCTATTGAGTAGCAAGCAAATCCTTTCCTGACTCCATTGCCCAATGGTTATGAATATTTCCTGGAAAATTTCACCTCTGCCATATCCCTCTTTGCTCATCCTAGTCTTACATTGAACCCTTCTTTCCTGATAACCAGCAACCAAATCAAAACAAACCAAAAAAACAAACCATGTGCCTATAAATAGCCTAATATCTTAAACATTGAGCTTCAAAGACATATACCTTTGACAATCATAGAGAGATCCCTCTCTAGACCCATGAGGGCTAGATCCTGAGGTCTGCAAGTGGTTTTGATGTTGTCTCATCTTTTGGTATTTCCAACCTTGCCAAAACATGGGAAGCCCAACAAATCCTATTAGAGTATATGGAAATAATATTACAACACAATCCTCTTCAACTAATTCTTTTAGATTGATGGATAACATAAAATTATGAATGTGTTCTTCTGCCGGAAGACCATCATCAGGATTAAATTTAGGTAACCACCTTTCAAGATTAAATTTAGGTAACCACCTTTCAGTAGAAGTAACAAGTAGGGTGAAGCTGCTTGGTTAGAAAACAACATTTTGGCTTCTAGAACCATTCATATAAGAGCTTACCCTAACCCAGACCCACCTGAAATAGTTGACAACCCTAAGAGCATCCTCAAGAGAACTCCTGCACCTGAAAGACCAACCATTTCTAGCCACATCCATAGAGCTAACTTTGCACCAGAAAACTTTACAGCTCTATCAGATCCATCCCTCGACCTAGGCACTCAAAACAGTTTACCAAGAACTAGGTCATTCAGTATCTTAGACTAGCCAGACTTTGAGCTTCTTGGTTCGCCACCCCAAAGGGGTAGACACCTTGGAAATAGACAGACCCCTCCATCTACACCACCTGAAATTCACTTCGTTCAAAACTTGGGGCTCAATCACCCTAGATCTGCTCATCAGTCTTCTGCTCGTCATAATATCCCTATCATCCTCATACCAGCTGTCCAAGTCAACCCTTTACCTCATCAGAACATCATCATGGCAGCCTGGTATGCACCTCTGGTTTTACCTCAGCCTCTAGTACCCTTACCAAATGATTATCAATCAAAGATCCCACACTTCACTGCAAATGAGTCCATCACAGCCCAACAACATGTAGATAAGATGGAAGATTCTTTTGACTACATGGAGATAGATGATGATAAAGTCAAAATGAGAATCTTTGCCCAGAGTTTAGGGGGCGATGTGAAGAAATGGTTTAAAGGCCTACCTCCAGGTAGCATCAATGATCTTCCAGCTTTATATTAGACTTTCATAAAAAAATGGGAAACTAAGGCTAACCCTCGCCAACTCTTAGCAGAATACATGAGCCTTAAAAGAAATATAGGAGAGAGTGTCCATGATTACACAACCAGGTTTAACAGCATTTACAATGCTCTCCCTCGACATATGAAACCTCCACAAGGTATGGCTCTAGCTAAATACCCCGAAGGCTTTGATGCTAACATGGCCTATGAGCTCAGGGATAAAGAGTACAACACATTGGAGGACATGCAGAAAGGAGCAGTGAACATAGAGGAAAATCTAATTGAGAAAAGAGCTAGACTGAGATCTGAGAGGAGGGTTACATATAAGGATGACAATGTAGCTTCCACATCTGACCCAAATTATGAAAAATTGTCCAAAAATGTGGAAAGGTTACAGCAAATGATGGAAAAAATGGTTGTCACAGTCAGTAACCAAAATAGAAATCAAACCCAGAACCAGAACCAAAACTTTAGAAGGAACAATAACACTCCCAACAGACAAAAAGAATCAGATCAACAAGTTATTCCCCCATTCCAAAACATTCTTGACGAAGATGAGGGAATCATAGAGGAGTCTGAGGGAAATACGATAAACATGTTTGAAACAAAGGACTCAATCCATAACTGTGATTCAGAGGAAGATCAGCCCTCACCTTCATACTGGGATGAGGAATGGTTAGAAACTGAAGATTACAGATTATGATTTGAAAATGCCATGATGCAGGTTAGAGAACAATATGAACTCAGAAGCAAGAAGAGTCAAGACAATTCCAAAGCCAAGACTTCTGAGGTCACCATTAAGAAAGGGCCTGAGAAATATTCTAAAGGGACTGCTGAAAGTACCAAATCAGCAGCTGAGAGTTCTGGTAAGAACAAAGAAAAAGACAACCAAAACACTGGGAAAAAAATCCAACCCACTAACAGTACTAGCACTTCAGTTAGTACTCCTGATACAGCAGTTCCTAACTCTGTACATAGTGAGAAATCACAAACTGATTCAGCCACCAAGGTAGTGGCTAAAAAAACAAAGTTGAACATTTCTAAGAGTCAGTCCACTTTCAATTTGGAGAGTGAGATTGCAAAAATTAAAATCTCTATCCCACTCTCTGATCTGGCCACTCAGGATGTATATAAGGGCCAAATTTTGAAAGCATTAAATTTAGGTGAAAACAATGATAATGTAAATCTGAGTGATGACCAACTAGCCCTCCTATTTGGTCCAAATATCGAGGGAAAGTTTCAGGAAGGGGTAGTTCCACATTTTTATATTAGTCTCAACATTCACAACAAGATCCTTCACAATGCCATGCATGATTCTGGAGCATCACACAACTTAATGCCTAAGGTAGTGATGGAAATATTAGGCCTAGAGATAACCCGACCTTACAAAGACCTATATTCATTTGACTCTAGCAGAGTAAAATGCCTGGGCCTGATCAAAGACTTATGTGTAAACCTTGCCCAGATTCCTACTAAGTGTACGGTCATGGATGTTGTGGTGGCAGATGTGCCACCTAAGTATGGCATATTACTATCTAGATCATGGGGAGCCAAGCTGTAAGGCACAACGCAGATGGATGGCTCATATGCCACTATCCCTATATTTGGCCAACTTAGAAGGCTATATAGAGAGGCTCAAATGAAATTCCTGGTCAGTAGCCTCGAGAAACCTTAAAACACACCATTATACTCTGTACACACAGACCTGGATTCTTTCATCCTTTACAATGACCAAGCCTTAGGAGAACCAGCATCAGAAAACAGAGTTACAAACAACAACACAGAGCCCATGGACTTTAACATAATGGCTACCCTAGACTCAGAGGAAAACAATGTAGAAGACCATGGGAAGAACGTTGAAAACGAAACTCTGAGTGAACCAGTAACAGAGATATAACACAAACAACAAGCTAGTCAACTCTCTAGACTCCACACATATCATGAAGTACAAAACAACCTTCAGCCTAGTGCAGACCCTACAATGCAACATAATGGAAAACCCAGCTATAGGGAGGGAAATGATGAGGAAATAAAAAATGAACCTCTTTGGGAAATTAACTTTGATGGGTCCTGTACTAAGAGAACTGCTGGAGCAGGGGTGTGGATACACAACACAGAAAGAAACTATGCAGAGAGCCATGCTGTCAATCTTCATTTCAAATGCATGAATAATATTGCAGAATATGAGGCCCTTATCCTTGGTTTAAATGTGTTAAAGAACTTAGGGACTCGTAGGATAACTGTGCATGGGGACTCAGAGTTGATCATAAAACAGGTGAATGGTGAATACATAGCAAAGCATCCTAGGATGAGAGCATATAGGAATGACACTATGGATTTATTGAAAAAATTTGTTGAATACGAATTAGTGTTTGTTCCTAGGAGTCAAAATGTCATAGAAAACAGATTAGCTTGCCTAGCTAGTTCATATCCTAAGACTCCAACTGACCAACAGATCATCATTCAGACCAAATTTAGACCTGCAGTGTCGGACAATGAAAAATATTGGCAGGTCTTTGAAGGTGACAAATAGATTGAGGATTTCCTGATGGGCAGGAATGAGTTTGAATTTTTTGATTTAGACTCTAAATCAGAGAACAACTGCCTAAGTGAGGATTCCTCTGACGAAGAAACCACACCCTGTAACATATAAATAAACACTCTAACTAAAGAAACTGGAAACTCAACCACAAAATGTGAAAATGCAGATAGTGAAGAAGTAGAGGTGCTGCAAGCCAAAGATAAGAATATACCCAGAGGCCTGGCACCCTTAGAGGACCTCTTTGACTTTGATGATGTAGCGAAAAATCCCACCATAGAACATGCAAACTCTGATGTGGAAGAATGCAACATAGGCACTGAAGATAAACCCAAAATGATTAAATTAGCCAAATCCTTACCCGCGGAAATGAAAAAGAAATACATTGACCTTTTTAAGGAATTCATTGATGTGTTTGCTTGGAGTTATGAGGATTTGAGGGCCTATGACACAAATATCATACAACATAAGATACCCTTGAAAGAAAATCAGAAGCCCTTCAGACAAAAACTTCGTAGGATAAACCCAAAAAAATTGCCTGCAGTGGAAAAATAGATTAAAAAGATGTATGAGGTGGGCATAATAGTTCCTGTGAGGTTCTCTGATTGGGTATCAAACTTAGTGGCTGTGAGAAATAAAACAGGGGAAATCAGGCTGTGTATAGATTTCAGGAATCTTAATAGAGCCTCACTCAAAGATAATTACTCTCTGCCAAAAATGGAACACATCCTTCAGAAAGTAGTAGGCTCAAGGAGAATCTCCCTGTTAGATGGATTTTCAGGTTACAACCAAGTCTTAGTGATCCCAGAAGACCAACTCAAAATAGCCTTCACCACTCCATGGGGTACCTTTATGTATGTGAAAATGCCTTTTGGGTTGATGAATGCTGGAGCAACCTTCTAGAGGGCAATGGACATATCTTTTTCAGATGAAATAGGACACTTCATAGTCATCTACCTGGATGATATAACAGTCTACTCCAAGACTGAAGAAGAGCACCTAGAGCACCTGAGAAAAGTGTTTGAAAAATGTAGAAGGTTTGGTCTGTCATTGAATCCTAAAAAGACTGTATTTGGGTTGCAAGAAGGTAAGCTTCTTGGCCACATTATATCTGAAAGGGGAATCAGGATAGACCCACAAAGAGTTGAGGGAATTCTACAGATCACACACGCGAGAAACATCAAAGAGCTACAGTCCTTCATTGGGAAAATCAACTTCCTGAGGAGATTTATCCCCAACCTGGCTGAATACCTTAGAAATATGACCCACATGATAAAGAAAGGTGAGGGAGTTAAATGGACTATTGGAGCTAAACAATCTTTTGAATCAGTAAAAATTGCACTCACCCAAGCTCCTGTCTTGATCAGCCCAGATTTCTCCAAAGACTTCCTGATCTTTTCATTTGCCTCCAAACATAAAATAGCTGCAGTTCTACTGTAGAAAAATCCAGAGGGAATGGAACAACCCGTTTCTTTCTTCAGCAAAGCACTCAGAGATGCACCCTTGAAATACAACAAAATGGAAAAATAGGCCTATGCCTCAATCAAGGCCTTAAAGGACTTCAGGGTGTACATACTGCATTCTCACACCATAGCTTATGTGCCCAACATAGTTGTCAAAGATATATTGTCCCAAGATCCTGATGGAAAGAGGGGAAAGTGGATTACTGTGATTTTAGAATATGATCTTGAGATAAAACCCACCAAACTGATTAAAGGTCAGGGCTTAGCTAAATTAATGGCTGAATCAAATCTACAAGCCCTGGACATTAACATGATAAATACCTTGGATGAGCAACAAGAGTTGCCTGATCCCACTATTGAGGAAAAGTTTCAGAGCTCTCCTTGGTATTCTGACATTTTATATGTGCTTACACACCTCAATGCCCCTCCCGAACTATCAAAGGCCAAGGCCAGATTCCTGAAACTAAAGGCCAAAAATTATTGCATTCTAAATGAAAATTTATATTGCAAAAATCTGAATGGCCTATTGCTTAAATGTTTGCCTGAAGCTGAGGCTGAGAGGATCAAACAAGAGTTCCATGCTGGAGAATGTGGAGGCCACCTGAGCGGGAAAGCCACTACAAACAAAATACTCAGAGCTAGCTACTATTTGCCCACACTTTTCAATGATGTCCATAAAACAATAGTTTCCTGCCACCAATGCCAGATATTTGAAGGAAAAAGAAAACTCCTCCCTTTACCCATACAACCCATCACTGTTGAAGGTCCCTTTCTGCAATGGGGCCTAGATTTCATAGGGGAGATTCACCCTGCTTCTTCTGCACAACACAAATGGATCTTAACAGCCACATACTACTTCACTAAGTGGATAGAGGCCATACCTACTAGGAATTCCATAGACTCAATCATAATTAGATTCCTAGAAGGTCATATCCTCTCTCGGTTTGGCTGCCCAAGGAAAATAATCACCGATAATGCTGCTGCTTTTGGATCCAAGAAAATGGTTGATTTTTGTTACAGGTATGGAATAGCACTCGGTCATTCAACTGCCTATTACCCTCAAGGTAATGGATTAGCTAAATCATCAAACAAGAGCCTGGTGACCATCATCAAAAAGCTGTTGGAAGAGAACAAAAAGTCATGGCACAACAAGTTAGTGCATGCCTTGTGGGCTGACAGACTTACAACAAAAAAATCCATTGGCATGTCACCATTCCATCTTGTCTATGGAACATAAGTATTTTTCCCTACCAGCCTTGGGGTACCAGTAATCAAGATGGTCCAAGAGATTCAAACAGAAGAAGACAGTATGGTGAGAAGGATAAACCAGAAAATTCATCTTCAACAAACAAGAGAAGAGGTCTACAACAGAGCAGTGAAAGTTTAGGAAAATATAAAGAAATTGTTTGACAAAGGAACCAAAGTTGCTGATTTCAAAATTGGGGATAAAGTTCTGAGGTGGGACTCAAGAAGAGAGGATAAAGGAAAGCATAACAAGTTTGACAGTTTGTGGCAAGGTCCATACATCATCCACGCCACTGTGGGTCCAAATGCCTTCTTCCTACAAGAATTAGACGGTACAGAGTTGTTTGGGGGTCCTGTCAATGGCAGGATGCTCAAACACTACTTTTGCTGATTTACAATTTCCAGTTTCCATTTCCATTGTACATACCATTGCAGTTTTTATTTTCAAAGAAAAAGAGAAAATGTTTCAAAAAAAACATAGGAAAAGGAGAGGTTCAGACATGCTTAAAACATGAACCTCTAATGTGAAAATTTTTGGCTCTAATAAGCTCAAAACCTGAGCCAAAGAAAGTAAAACAACTGGTCCTAACATGCCCAAAACCAGAGCTGAGATGAGGAAAAGAAGTGACTCTAACATGCTCAAAACTTGAGTCACAAAGAGAAGAAGGATATTTCAAGTTTCAGATCCCAAGCCTTCACAGTTTTGTTTTCAGTTTTCTGCAAATTTTTGTCCATGTGCAACTTTCTTTATGCCTTGGACCCACAACAAGTCAGACAGTTTAATCCTGGCCTGGCTGTTTTTCAATCTCTGTCGTAGAATATAGAGAAGAAAATCTGCTAGACATTTGAATCCCAGCAGATATTAGATCAGGTAGTGAAACATATGAGACCAACAGTCTAATATGGTCTCATGGAGCAATAAGGGTAGATTTAGAATAGGTTTATTTTCTATTTGTAAAAATAAAAGGATGTAAAGGGTCTGCTAGCCCAAATGCACCCCCAAAAAAAAAAAAAAAAAAGTAGAAGAGGAAGAAAAAATGCTAGGATTGTAGGAAGGGTAGGTAGTTGTTGGGAAAAGAGTTTCTATTGATGTAATGTCTTCATATTGTGGCAGCTAATCAAAGGAAAAAAGGGATGTACCAAGCAGTAGGCACCTGGCCTACACCAAAGATCTATTCTCTGAATTCTTGACTCCTTCAAGAAGAAGCCATCCCCATGTGGAGCCACTGTTAGCCCCTTATAATTTCCTTGACAAAGCAAGCAAGGGGCTAATTTGTTTTATAAGCCTGCAAGGAATGCATTTCCCTTGTAAACACATCATCCTTGTAGCCTTTTCATGTTCCCTGCCTTGTGAATATTTCCCTCTGCTGTTCTGAGTAAGTAAGCCTTGATGGCAAAGAATCACACTCCTAAATGCTTTATTCTGCCCTTTATCCCCTTGCAAAATTCTTCACTTTCATCCCTTTGTTCCTTTCCTCAAAGTCTCCTTCTTCCCCCTTTTCAATCCCAGAAATCCCCACTAAAGCATCCTTACTCCCTTTGTTTATGTCTAAATCCCACTCATTCCCCTATCGTTACCCTTGGCTAGCCTCAAAATGTATTAAATTGGGCCAAAAATCATATTTTCTTCATAGGTCCGGGCCTGGCCCCTTTCGGCCTAGTCTTCGCTCCTTTTCCTCCCACAGAATCCAGCGTTGTGACCGAGCGCTAGCCCCGAAGGCGCTTGTCCCATATGTTTACCGGGCGCTTTCTCAACCATTGATCCACATAGATCGAACGACGATCGTTAAACCCACAGTGTTCGCATTTCATCCATTCAAACCCCCGACCGCACCATCGCCGTCCATTTTCCCACAGATTCAACGGTTCGGAGTTTGCCCGCCGGTGGTCCCCATAGTGTACTATTTCAAAAACCCGGCGGTTTCCATCGCACCGCCTTTGGGCGGTTGGCGGTATTTCCTCATCGGCCAGCAATTCCATACGCCTCTCGACACCTGTCCCCTGTACGATTTCAAAACCGCTATCACATCGTGCGTTATCGTCAGTATAGGGCGTGCAACGATATTTACGTCAGTTGTCAGATCTGCCCTTGCCTATCCAATGGTCATCACTCGACAAAGTTGCACGGGGTTTAATCCAAGGTCTCCGTACTCCTGGCCCACCATTCATCGCCCTCCGCTATGTGTTCGACCATCGATCTCTCCTCTCGGATTCGACGGTCCAGATTGTCTTCCCGCTGATTGATTCTTCCATCACCTCCACGTGTATCTGCCGTACCTCCGTCATCACATTACATAAATTCATTCAAAGTTCGATGTTTATAAGGTTTTCATGTATAGTTGTTCCGCATTTCCGTCAACCTTGCGCCATCTCTGTTTGCCACCATTTCACAAGCATTTTTCGCCATTTCTCCGTAGTCCCACTATTACCCACATCATCCACCCCCATCCATGGATTTCATAACATGTTTCGTGTTTTTACAGGGTTTCAAAAAGGAAGAAAAACCACCACAGCTCAGATGTACTGCTTCAATGACATGCTACGCAGACAGAATTAAATCTGGAAGCTGGTACTGCAATAGAAAACTTAGAAAGGTAGCGGCGTCATAAATATTCCCCGAGGACAGTTCAACCTCCACGAAGAAACCTATCCAACGCCATTAAAGCCCAGATTCTGCAGCCAGAATTTGAATTAAGAAGTAGAGAGCTTAAGGCACGCAAACGGAGATATTTAAGCCTTATGTCCAGAGATTTAGAGGTAAAGCATTAGATCAGTGATCCCAAGGACTACGTAGGAGGTACAGCAAGCAGAAATCAATGCATATCAGGGGTTTCTACAGTGGCAGAATGTTTTTCCTCCATAAAGGAAAAAGCGCCCGTGCAGTGTTCAATCTATGCCATGTCCTAGAGAGGTTTTCTACCCTGAAACAACCCCAGTACTATCAGAGCATTTATTTCATTAGTATGGCAGACTTCTTTATCATTCATTTTGTTTATTCACCAATAGCACCACACAGTACTGCAGACTGAATACATCAGAGTCATATCAGAGTGATCTGGAGTCTAAAGAAGATCATTTGTTCACCCAAAGTACACCAGAGATTAATGCACAGGATTTATACATAATGGGCTTCGGCCCTCTTTCTTTTCAGAAGTTTAATGCTGCATCTAGTTCTTCACCTACCCCCTCTGCTCCTCCGGAGCTATAAATTCATGAAGGAACTCATTGTAAATTTTGTTGATCAGTTATCAGAGAACTGCAAGTAGTTTCTTTGAGACACAGTCTCTGTGTAAAGTTGTAAGATAGGTTGAAGGAGATGTATTCAGATTGAGTGTTCAGCTATTGGAAATGTTGTACTTGATTGGTATTGCTATTTAATATGACCAGCACATTTCTTTGGATCCTGATCTGAAGCAGCGGTGATGTTTTCCTACCTTTTTGTTTACATTCATTTCATTTCGTTTCTACTGGCTTGCATCCGAATATTGGCATAGGATTTACCCTTGTTAGGTACCCTATGTTGCTGCTCTCCTTTCCATTAATGTTTCTCTTCTGAATGTATTATCCAAGAATTGATTTCAGATAATTTAACCAGTGTAGTGGTTGATATTGCCTCCTCTCTGATGTGTGAATTAAATGTATCTGTTCTTAGATGTTTCTTGTTAAGTATTTAGTTGGAAGATTTGGGAACACTGGGGATTAGAGTTAGCCCTGTCCACTAGGATCCTTGTGCGAGAAACTGGTCTTTAACTTTGTGCTCTGAATCTGTGTTAGCTCCTCCTCTCCTACCTTTCATATCACACAATCATCTTTAAGATCCTATGTATCAGATGACTACCCCAATTGAAAGCCTGCCTATTGAGTAGCAAGCAAATCCTTTCATGACTCCATTTCCCAATGGTTATGAATATTTCCTGGAACATTTCATCTCTGCCATATCCCTCTTTGCTCATCCTAGTCTTACATTGAACCCTTCTTTCCTGATAACCAGCAACCAAATCAAAACAAACCAAAAAAAAAAACCCTGTGCCTATAAATAGCCTAATATCTTAAACATTGAGCTTCAAAGACATATACCTTTGACAATCATAGAGAGATCCCTCTCTAGACCCATGAGGGCTAGATCCTGAGGTCTGCAAGTGGTTTTGATGTTGTCTCATCTTTTGGTATTTCCAACCTTGCCAAAACATGGGAACCCCAACAGATCCTATTAGAGTATGTGGAAATAATATTACAACACAATCCTCTTCAACTAATTCTTTTAGATTGATGGATAACATAAAATTATGAATGTGTTCTTCTGCCGGAATACCATCATCAGGATTAAATTTAGGTAACCACCTTTCAGGATATTTTGGAAGAGCATGAAGGGGAGCGGGCATATTTACAGCCCCTGGATTATTCCATGGACGACCTGCCATTAGAGCTTGGATGGATGTGATGGATTGAGTTTGAGTTGAAGAAGAGGTAGGCTGAATGCTAGGACTAGTTGAAGGGATAGTAGTTTGAGTACTGGAACTAGTTAAAGTAACACTAATTTTTGGAATGGAAGCTGTGGAAGTGAGTGAAGGTAATGATGATGAATGAGATAAGATCTCGCTGGAGATTGACTCTAATTGAGTCCTATTTATTCTCTTTCGAGTACTATCGATGGGAAATTCAAAAGGAATAATTCTTATCTTTTTAATTTCTGACCGAGTTAATATTCTTCGAGGTTGTAAAGAAGACGAAATAGTGATATCCGATTTTTTAGAAGATTCAGGCTTTTCAGCAAAAATGGATACTCTCT